>JAWPHD010011829.1:0-80396 GCA_037043455.1 Cyrtodaria siliqua
ATATGTTAATATGTAATATTAGTTTTCTTAATCCAATCCCTCATGTGTTTTATATATCTTATTTAGTTTCAGGATTAAATTTCCACCGTAACAACTATCATCGGTTCTATTGAACATAGGCCATATTTGGCATACCTGGGCACCCTCCCCACTCCCCCCACCCCCACCCGGCTTCACACACACCCGACCGTCCGCTATCAATTTAGAGAGGGCGGGGAAATTTACACTGCTTTATTTATCCAAACTGGACCGAATCCCTTCATTCTGTGTTTGAACAGTAATTGGCAAGCAGTATGTTGAATATGAGATGTATAATATTGTAAAAATTATCATAATAACTAACTTCGTTTTATTACACAATGGCCAAGAGGGTAAAAAACACTGCGTTTTGAAACCTTCTCGCCCTCTCACCGCTGCGGGTTCGAATCCCATTGGGAGATCGAATTGTAAGTGAGAAAGTTGTCGATATTTACGGAAGGCGGGGGACTTATACTGTACTGATTCTACCCAGGAAAAAGTTGGTGGTCTGGCCTTGACAATTAAGAAATCGAACGTCATGCATAGGCAAAAAATGCGCTAGAAAATGGACGTAAAACCCCAAACACAAATCCTATAATCAGGTACATATCATACAAAAACTGAGTGATTTTATCTATATCTATAATATATATAACAATTTTACACTTATATCTATAATATATATAACAATTTACACTACGATATGTGCATTTCCTACATTCCATCATGCACAGAATATATACTTTACAAATAGTCGGCTTTTGCTTTATTTGCACAGTGGCAAAACACCGTATGCTTCCAAGTCAAAAACCTTTGTAGAAACAACAACATCAACACCTCGGTTCTTGTGAGGATTAAGGCGAACAATCATACACCGAGTGCTATTTTAATTCAATTTGTTGCGCTTTTGTTAGGGCATTCATTGATACTTAAGTATGACTAGAACCGGTAATACCACTCTCTGTTTTCATTTACACCTTGGTGCTAAGCCTTCCACCAACAAATTATCGACTCAATATCACGTACGTATGAAAAATACTTCCTGTGACAGCTACACGGGGTTTACTGTTGAACCCAATTCCCGAAAAGGGTTGAAACTAGCGAAATTCGATCTAGAGTAAGATCAATGCGAAATAATTCAGTTTTCGCATATTCGTCTTAATACCGGTAAATATATGTATATCTAGAACCGTCGACATGTATACACTGTATCTGTGTGTGTTTTCCACTCATCCATAGTTTTTAATGGCAGCACGAGATGAAAGAAATGTCTGGTGTGATATTTTATTGCTATAGCAATTAAACGATGCAATTAATTCCCATTGCAATGAAGTCGAAATCTTAAACAGTGGCATTTTGGCGGCATTTACACATCACACGGCCAATTATCACGTATATCAATTATTGTTGCGGATAATTATATCTAACGTGGAATTCTGTCTGCAGATTTAAATATAATTATAATTCCCGGGAGGGTTAACATAGTTTCAATTTAAATTGATGTTTAACACAATTTGATGTCTTTATGAAGAAGTAGAAAAAGAAAAGAAAAAATAGCTGTTGCAAAAAATACTTTTTAAATCGCTGAAAATATCAAAGGCATAATACGACACCAAAAGGATAGAAAGAAATAACACTTTAGATAGTGGAAGGGAACGGATTTGCAAAAGGTTATTTTCCAATTTTTTTTATATTGTTTCAGTTTTAGATGAATAACATTCTAAGCATTTAATTGTGCTCTATTATATATTATATATATTGTCCTTTCAGTATGAAATGAACTGATAAATTACTTTCATTTGGCTGTTTAATTAAAAGCGAACCATTTAAAAGGTAAGGTAATATTTATAAGTAACTGAGACTAAATTCTCTGCCCACCTTTATAAAGCAAAATACAGCATATAATTACGTGATAATAATATATATGCTATAACCTATAATGAGGGGGAAAGTTTAGCAAGTTTTTGTTGCACCCTGGAAATAATTTGGTTGTAAAATCAAGAAACTACTGCATAGACACAATATTTTATTAAACACACATCAATAACAGTCGAACATCTTAATGACGTAACGAATAAATGAACGTAATTGTCAAGCCCGTAAAGTCCTAAAATGTCAGTATATCTTATATGCAGTATTATTTCATCTAAAAAACTTGCTAAACTGTTTATATGATATAAGGAGCATATTAGGGCTAAAGACATGTTATAGTGTCTATACTCATTCAGCCGGTATCAGGAAGTGGCTGGCGTGGCGCAGTGGATAGCACTGTGGCCTTAACTCCCTATATCCCGGGTTGGATAGCACTGTGGCCTTAACTCCGGAGATCCCGGGGTGGATAGCACTGTGGCCTTAACTCCCTATATCCCGAGGTGGATAGCACTGTGGCCTTAACTCCCTATATCCCGAGATGGATAGCACTGTGGCCTTAACTCCCTATATCCCGGGTTGGATAGCACTGTGGCCTTAACTCCGGAGATCCCGGGGTGGATAGCACTGTGGCCTTAACTCCCTATATCCCGAGGTGGATAGCACTGTGGCCTTAACTCCCTATATCCCGAGGTGGATAGCACTGTGGCCTTAACTCCCTATATCCCGGGTTGGATAGCACTGTGGCCTTAACTCCGGAGATTCCGGGGTGGATAGCACTGTGGCCTTAACTCCCTATATCCCGAGGTGGATAGCACTGTGGCCTTAACTCCCTATATCCCGGGGTGGATAGCACTGTGGCCTTAACTCCGGAGATCCCGGGGTGGATAGCACTGTGGCCTTAACTCCGGAGATCCCGGGGTGGATAGCACTGTGGCCTTAACTCCCTATATCCCGGGGTGGATAGCACTGTGGCCTTAACTCCCTATATCCCGGGGTGGATAGCACTGTGGCCTTAACTCCCTATATCCCGAGGTGGATAGCACGGTGGCCTTAACTCCCTATATCCCGGGTTGGATAGCACGGTGGCCTTAACTCCGGAGATCCCGGGGTGGATAGCACTGTGGCCTTAACTCCCTATATCCCGAGGTGGATAGCACGGTGGCCTTAACTCCCTATATCCCGGGTTGGATAGCACGGTGGCCTTAACTTCGGAGATTCCGGGATGGATAGCACGGTGGCTTTAACTCCCTATATCCCGGGTTGGATAGCACTGTGGCCTTAACTCCCTATATCCCGGGGTGGATAGCACTGTGGCCTTAACTCCCTATATCCCGGGGTGGATAGCACGGTGGCCTTAACTTCGGAGATTCCGGGATGGATAGCACGGTGGCCTTAACTCCGGAGATCCCGGGGCGAATATCACTGTGGCCTTAACTCTTTATATCCCGAGGTGGATAGCACAGTGGCCTTAACTTCGGAGATTCCGGGTTAGATAGCACTGTGGCCTTAACTTCGGAGATCCCGGGGTGGATAGCACTGTGGCCTTAACTTCGGAGATCCCGGGGTGGATAGCACTGTGGCCTTAACTTCGGAGATTCCGGGGTGGATAGCACTGTGGCCTTAACTCCGGAGATCCCGGGGTGGATAGCACCGTGGCCTTAACTTCGGAGATTCCGGGGTGAATAGCACTGTGGCCTTAACTTCGGAGATCTCGGGGTGGATAGCACTGTGGCCTTAACTCCCAATATCCCGAGGTGGATAGCACTGTGGCCTTAACTTCGGACATTCCGGGGTGGATAGCACTGTGGCCTTAACTTCGGAGATCCCGGGGTGGATAGCACTGTGGCCTTAACTTCGGAGATTCCGGGGTGGATAGCACCGTGGCCTTATCTCCGGAGATCTCGGGGTAGATAGCACCGTGGCCTTAACTTCGGAGATTCCGGGGTAGATAGCACTGTGGCCTTAACTTCGGAGATCCCGGCGTGGATAGCACTGTGGCCTTAACTTCGGAGATCCCGGGGTGGATAGCACTGTGTCCTTAACTTCGGAGATTCCGGGGTGGATAGCAATGTGGCCTTAACTCCGGAGATCCCGGGGTGGATAGCACCGTGGCCTTTACTTCGGAGATTCCGGGGTGGATAGCACTGTGGCCTTAACTTCGGAGATCTCGGGGTGGATAGCACTGTGGCCTTAACTCCCAATATCCCGAGGTGGATAGCACTGTGGCCTTAACTTCGGACATTCCGGGGTGGATAGCACTGTGGCCTTAACTTCGGAGATCCCGGGGTGGATAGCACTGTGGCCTTAACTTCGGAGATTCCGGGGTGGATAGCACCGTGGCCTTATCTCCGGAGATCCCGGGGTAGATAGCACCGTGGCCTTAACTTCGGAGATTCCGGGGTAGATAGCACTGTGGCCTTAACTTCGGAGATCCCGGCGTGGATAACACCGTAACCTTAAACTCCGGAGATCCCGGGATGGATAGCACCGTGACCTTAAACTCCGGATATCCCAGGGTGGATAGCACCGTGATTTAAACTCCGGAGATCCCTGGGTGGATAGCACTGTGGCCTTAACCCCGGAGATCCCGGGGTGGATAGCACTGTAGCCTTAACTCCGGAGATCCCGGAGTGGATAGCATCGTGGGATTAAACTCCGGAGATCGCGGGTTGGATAGCACCGTGGGCTTAAACTCCGGAGATCCCGGGGTGGATAGCACCGTGGGCTTAAACTCCGGAGATCCCGGGGTGGATAGCACTGTGGCCTAAAACTCCGGAGATCCCGTGTTCAAGCCCCCACCGGAGGCACTAAGTTTCGTCGGTGACACTTTCCTTAATACCTAGAGACTAAAAACTATTATACATTATCTTAAGTTGTAATCGCCTTGTGAAAATCATGAATGCAATTTAAAAATATGTAAACTGTTGTATTGATGACTAATAGACAGTATCCATGACATAAAACAATGTTATTCCAGAGTCCATATGTAAATAAATGTAGAAATGATAGTGTCGCTTATCGAAGGGGGGATAACTTACCACAGCCTTATAAACAGAAAGATGGATGCGTGTACGTATGACAACAATCATGTATATATATAAAATCTACGCTGAAATAGTTTGGAATGGTTGTATAAATACTGTCATCATAGTATAATAACCGTTATTGAATTGATTTTTATTATTATTATTACTATTATTTACTATATCACTTTGGTGTTTTCCCCATTTTATTTATAGCAAACGGTTCTATATTAGTCTTGTACTCACGATTGGTCACAAAACACCAACTTATTTTTTTAAATAATCGGCCAAAAGGTCAATCCATGTATGTATAAGTCCAATGATGTTGAATTGTGACTAATATATAACGTCTAAACATTCGTAGGTACTTATATATACGCTGGGAGCGCACAGACGGACAGCGGATATGTTGCAACCTATCTATGGCCCACAAAACACCGAGGCAACATTTCATTCAAGCCATTGTATTACTACTAATTTTCGTTGTTTGAGAATTATGCGACATACTAAACAAACGATTTTCTTCGTTCATAAACAATCTTCTTCGCTTCTAAGATCATGGCCGCCAGAATACAAATGCAACGCTAGTTTGTTGTATTCAGTCGTCCCTCCAGGCCTCAGACCCCCACCCCACCCCCTTCCTAACAATATGGAAGTCACGTATATGTGGTTAGCATCAACATGTGGATCTACTGATGGGCGTATTGCTGGATCGACCTATTCCTGGACCGACCTATTGATGGAATATTACTGGACGTATTGCTTGACCAACATATTACATAACCGACCTAGATATATTGCGGGGACTGAATACTTGCTGGTCGCATTGCTGACTGACCTATTTCTGGACATAGTCTTGACCAATTACTGGACCGACCTATTGCTGGACATAGTCTTGACCAATTACTGGACCGACCTAGACATATTGCTGGACATAGTCTTGACCAATTACTGGACCGACCTATTGCTGGACATAGTCTTGACCAATTACTGGACCGACCTATTGCTGGACATAGTCTTGACCAATTACTGGACCGACCTAGACATATTGCTGGACATAGTCTTGACCAATTACTGGACCGACCTATTGCTTGACCTATTATTTGAACTATTACTTAAACTCATGCTGGGCCTATTATTGACCTATTACTGGACCGACCTATTGAAAAAAAAAGATTATGTTATTATGTTATGTATTGCTAGACCTAATGCTTGACACATTGATGGACCTATTGTTTGACCTATTGCTGGATCTGTTGCTGGACATATCTATTGCTGGTCCTATTGCTGGACATATTGTTGCCGGACCTATTACTGGTAATATTGCTTGACCGATTGATTGACCTATTGCTGGACCGCCCTATTGCTGGTCCTGTTGCTGGACATATTGTTGCCGGACCTATTACTGGTAATATTGCTTGACCGATTGATTGACCTATTGTTTGATTGTTTGACCCTTTGCTTCAGTCATGTCATCTGACTGACAGTGTGCATTGAAGTAACAACCACAAGTATAACAGGTAGGGCAGTGTCACCACACCAAAACACGTTACACAGTAATCAACCGTATCACCATTGAAACATAAAGTATATAAAAATAATACCACTATAACAAATAATAGTACGAACATTGTCTTCATAAGATATCACCAGAGACGTAAAATCACAGGTATTGTCTCTGGTTTACCGTACCAGCGCTCTAACCACTGAGATATCGAGGACATACGGTTAGGAATCGATTATTCACCATTTACCTGTACCCGGTTACATGCACCCCACCATACTGAAATTCGTCACAGCATTTCTACTGGAGTTAACTCCAGGCGGGCTGTCAGACTTATTTCCATACTGACACGGTCCTGGATCCCGGACGAGCACCCAAATATAACAGGTGGTGAAATAATCGTGCCTCAACCGGCGTCGAACAAAGGGTCTCTAGCTTATAGGACTAGCGCTCTACCAACGGAGCTATCGAGGACACACGACTGGCTATCGATATTATATACCTGTACCCGGTTACGTTCAAAAACAAAGTTATACTTTTATTTATTTATACTTTTTGTAATTCAATCAGTACCCGCGACAGACTTCCGCGAAAGATTTTTAACTTTCATTTATTTACGCAACAAACTAGGAAATTAAGAACATTGGAAACAAATGACCAATCTGTCCTTGAAAAGATGTTTTCACTTTTTTAAAATAAATCTAACGCTTTCCATAGTGATCACGACTTCACCAATTAAAGTGCCTTTCAGAAGCTGTTACATTCCGTAATTAGTTGTCAATGAGCTTCCGTGGTAGTGTTTAGACAGTTGAGTAATTTGTTCACCATACCGTTAACGCCAATCAGAGACGCGATTGATTCATTAATTTCGTAAAATAGAACTATGTTCCTGCCTATTTTATTCACGATCGAGTAATTTGTGCTCGACGGCGCGTTACGCCCCGCCTTTTCACGACTTAAAATAGAACATCGCTCTAGGTGTATATATGCGCAGATCGCTTCTGGCAATTTTATATCATGTTCGCGTTCTCTTACTTTGATATGGACACTTTTGTAACTTGACCTCTAGCCAGTGTCCAGTTGAACCTCGAGGGCTTTCACTTTTTTTTTGTGAGATTGTGAAAAGAAACTTTTCTTACATTTGGAAGTTTGTTTAAGTGATAATCTTATGTGTAACATCCTCGAGCGGTCTATGGAGCCGATTCTTCTATTTTGACTGGATTTGTGTCGGACATATGCATTTCTCTAGATAGTGCCTGGAGACAGGTTTAACACTATTATCCGCGAGAACTCCCGGGGAGAGGCTTGTTCTCCTCTAGTGTCTACACATGATGAGTACAGAGTTAAGTCCCTCTGTAATCACCCCATTGACTTCGGTGGCAGACGAGAACATTGGAATTCATAACGGAATAGTCAAGTCGAACGGAGTCTTGACGGAGTTGGATCGAGTGTCCCCGAGTTTTTATAAGCAACGTCAGAATATGCCGTCGGCGTTCGTCGGCATCGTGGAAGTGCAAAATGGAAATAACGGAAACGAGGTGCTGGTTTTATTTTTTGTTGTTTTAGTGTAAATATAACACGTATCGATATATTGTCTGGGTTATTTATAATTCATGTTTTTTATTTTTTTGAGACATGCATTCTATTGTTTCTTTGTTGTTGTGGTTCATAGATTTATAAATAACTTGTCTTTGTAACTTTTTTTTTTAAGAAGCAGCTTAGTGTATGGTGAAGGAACGCTTAATCTAGCTTTACGGTAGTCCGTCCGACTTTGCCGTACTTTGTACTTGCTCAAAGTCAAACTGCTCATATTTACTTTTTATCTTACTTCTCATAATATAGCGATTTTTTTTCGAGGATGTAAGCGTACCATTATTTAGTGTTTACTTTTAACATAGCGAATGGATATAAAACCAGCTTACGGACAGATTAGTTTTTCAACATATTCTGTTGTCTGTCGCCCTGGGCTCTCTTCAGTGTCTCGCTATAACTATACAAGTTGACGTTCTTCACATTGCATACAGTCGCCGTGGATATGTTGTTCAGAAACTGTGTAACTGTTTTCTACCGGTTTGTGTTTTTATTTTGTGTAGATACCAAAAAAAGTTCTGATAAAAATGAAAGGTTTACAGCCGTGCATGCTTGTGTGTTGGAAAGAAATGACGAGGTGTTTATTAGCGTGTACATATGTAAAAGGGGCTCAACTGGATTATTTTGTATTTTCAGGAAAGGCGTGACGTTTTGGGTTCCCATCCTGGGCTTGGTCAGCTAGTGTCGTCGGCGGGATCGTTCCAGCCGGCACCCAGGCTATCACATACACCCACGTCGGACTTTCAACCCCCGTACTTTCCTCCACCGTACAACCCAATCTCCCAGCAGACATTGGAGTTCCATCCCCACCATGTTAATGCCGATCCCTATTCCCACCTCAGTGGGTTTCAGCACCCTCAACAACATTATCACCAGCTTCATACACCGGACAGAAACGTGCTCCGACACAGGGACGATATTCATAACATGTCAGTGGGGCTTCAGCCCCATGACAGAAATAGAACGGACTACGGGGGTATGCGAAGAACGGATTTATTTGTGCCCGGGGGTCACCTGCCCATCGGTTACGGTGAGGCAGACACGTCTCTTCTCAGTTTACACGGAGGAAACATGATGGATGATGGAAACCAGGTAAGTTTGGTCTAGTTCCGATTGTTATATACCTTTACATAAATATAGTACGTTACTGTGATTTATAATCATAATACATGTTATATTATTTATATATACATTATGTGATCGTGATTTATAAACAATATAATTATATATATTTATTATGTGATCATAATATATAAACATGTACACAAACAACTTAAGCAAAATAAGATCGAACATATTTGCCAAGATAAAAACTAAAACGAAAAAAAAGGCAATCAAAACAGATTTGGTACATTCCCAGGCGATATATAATATTTACATACATATATATATCGATAAAGGAATTACAGACAAAACATCTTACATATTCATACGTAAATATCGAAATATTATCGATTTAATCGTGCATTCATAGATACACCGATAACTTTACATGTGTGCCTGATCATATGTTTCTCTAACATGCATGTATTTGTTTTAATTACATGTACTCGTAATATAAATGCTGAAACTAATTAATTTGATAATAAAATGAGTTCAGAAATGATGAATAACAGATTTTATTATAGTAAGTTTTCCACATTTACATACAAGTAACAGCGAGCTTATAAAGATATTAATTTGTATTTGAGTCACTTTGTACCAGTAGCGCCGGTGTTTTGATGGATTCAGTTGATTTGTTGTAGATTGTATCTTTAATGAATCATTTCGGAATTTTCATTTACCGTCCTACTGAACATCGTACATGTACGTACCAAGTTTGACTAACGATGCACAACGTCACTTAAAAGGAATAAACCTCAGATATCGGCGATAGTGATGTATTGCCGCGTGCACGGAAGAAAGAGCATTAACCATCCTTATATATCCCCTTTTTTTAATTAAAAAAAAGTTTGAGACATTTATTTAGAAAATTAGAAATTTATTTTAAGGATGGATCAACAACATTTAACAGCATTACAATTAAAGGTCACGATTTTTGTTAACGTTCTGAGTTATAAGGTGTGTCTAATGAATCATTTGTATTTTTATTTTATTAAATACATCAGTTGTAAACATGCGGTAAAACAACTAATACATAAATAACAACAGTCTATGTCGGTTTTCAATACACACGATTAAGTACTAGACACAAACTAGTAGATACACAATACATCGAAATACATTAATAAATATAGTGATGCTAGAAAATTGATAAGAATAAATATTAAACATAAAATTAATATGGTACAGTAATATCATAATAAAATACAGTCATTGTCTGCTTATAATAATTAATGAGAAAATAAGTTTCGGGTTGTTTATTTCCGTACGTTGTTAAGCACTATCGCTATTAAGAAAACATATTCTAATTAATATGTATGTATATTTTATTATTCTAATTGCTATTACCCGTGTTTACACTCGTTGAATCGCATAATCCGGAATACAGTTACATTCGGTGATCACAATCTCCTATAAAATACATATATCATTTTTATTAATATATATAGGGAAAATAATAATAAAAAGACATATTTTCTTTACGCTGACTATACTAAATTGATTCGACACTGAATTTCAGTGAATGCATGTTGTACGACCATGCACTTATATAGGACTGTTCGTGTAAATACCAGAAATAAGCCCCCACGCACCCACACCTTTTTAAATAAATAAATAAAAACATTTAATATTATTTAAAATAATAATGTAATTTTCATTCTCATGATACTTGGAAAACTGCTTTTTAAAATCATTTTTTTAGATAAAAGATATAAATACCGGTCGAAAACCTTTAATAATAGAATACTTGTTCTGACGAACCCGTTTTTGTTAAGAATCATTAAGAAACAATTCCTAACTTATTCTCAAAATAATTTGATTAATCAGTAATGAATAAAATGAAACAACTCCATATTTGGGTAGGTGAGCCTCTCGGTGTTTACCGTTAATCAATTCATAACTTTCACATGACATCATCAAAATAATTTGACGAATTAGTGATCAATACAATAAAATACCTCCACATTCTGGTATGGGGTAAACTCGGTGTTCAAATAAATTTAGCCCTTTATAAAACTAGTTTGTAGTGATAATTATATTAAAAGCTTTCTTTTTTGTATACATCTATGTATCTTCTTTTGTTGTCTGATTTTGAAAGACCAATATTGATACATTTAATTTAAATCATCATGGTGTAATATTTTCATTTTGCATATGGAGATTGAGGATAAAGTCCGAGTAAACCCATTTATTTTCACCTACCGAATATCTCAACATCTCTGAAATGTTTAGCTAATGACAGGATGTGAAAGTTAAGAATACTAAATGTAGCTCAGTATCAAAATAATTTGTAGTGAGAAATTGAAAGCTTTATTTTTCGTGTACAGCTATGTATCTCTTGATGCTGTCTTACTTAAAAAAAACACACCAAATTGGATACATTTAATTTAAATTACGGTCAAATATTTAGATTTAGAGAATGAGGATAAAATCTGGATAACAGTCCTTGTTGTTCACCTAAACGTCTGAACATCTCTCGGTAGCGTCTCCGTGACCGAGTGGTTAACGACATTGCGTTGTAAACCTTCGACTCTCACCGCTGCGGGTTCAAGTCCCACTGGCAGCTCAACTTCTAAGTGAGGAAGTGTCGGTTCTTACGGATGGCGGGAGGTGTACAGTACTGGTTCTACTCAGGAAGAGTTGGTGGTCTGCCTCCACCACAAAAAACGAACGTCATATATAACCTTACATGTGTTTAAAATGACGTAAAACACCATATTGTCAACCTTCGAAAAAATAATGTCAAACTCGGCTTCGCTTCGGTTGATGTTATTTCCTCAGGTTGACAATATCCACTGTCACCCTCACTGGGATGCAATATTTATATAATACCATGTAGTATACAATTCGATCGATTAAGGACCTATTTCCCCAACTCTATCCAGTCATTGAAAAAACACGGAAAGCTTGCTTATTTAATGCTACCATGCCACATGACCGATTAACTCAGGTGTATAAATTGAGGCCCGACTATATATTTTTTTGGATAGCATTGATGTATTGAATAGTATCGAAGGTATAACTATATAATACTTGTATGAAGAAAACAAATCAAATTAACAAGTCAGCTGTACTGAATACAAAACAGTTTAATAATTGTTTATTGTCTTTTTAGAACACATATAAAACCTGCTTTTATGTTTTAATTTGTTCATACAAAACCTTTACTGGGCGGGCCTCATCATACGATGCAAAATGGAGGTAATCGAATAGCACAATTATCTCATGCAGTTGTATGTCTAATAAATTAGACCAACCCAAGTACAATAGGCTCGAAATAGGTCCTGTCATTTTAATGTAAAAATCAAATTGCACGTGCACCACGCTTGAAAATAGCATTCTGTCTTGCCAGAGTTTCACAATGGTACAGTTTGTCGATCTTGTACGACTGGGGACAGTTTTGATTCAGAGATATGAGAAAGAAATATAGCTCGTCCGAAAAATAAATCGAAAACAAATGTTGTTCTGTCATGTTGGAATACGGACCAAATGTGTCAAATGTACCTATACGAAATTGCATTACAATAAAATGAAAAATAAACCATATTCTTAAAATGTAATATGTGGGTGTTTGAAGTTCCGATTTGTCTATAATTTGGGAAACAACGATCAATAACGATCATTTACCAAACATAACAAGTCAAGCGAAAACAAAGATCCATTTGAGAGACCAACTAATCATTTGTTACTTGCGCACATTACCGTCTTAAAGGGACTGGAGGCGATCTAGAGGTATTTTGGGTGTCAATGCAAATCCGAATAAAACGATGTGTTTTTGTTTCATATTCAATATGCTTACGCATTAGAGTAGGCCGCATGATCCGTACAATTTCATTATTGTTAATGAAATAGTTTGGTCTGGAAAACTAGACGACTCGGCTAGTCTGTGTTGTATAATCATTAATTCATATGATGGTTGAGGGTTTCTTATAAATTCTTGTTTTGTGATCTAAGTACACTTTTAAATTATATGTACAAGTGTTAGCAATATAATCAATATTTATAATTAATCAACAAAACAGACGGGTTTTCCAGATTAAACATTGTCATAAAAAATAATTAAACCCGAATAGTTTGAGGGCCTCATGGAAGATTGACTAGTTTCAAATGAGCACCCGTTAAATGAAGTCTTTATTATTATTATTATTATTATTATTATTATTATTATTATTATTATTATTATTATTATAATCTGATGCATATGCACATTTCATAGGAAATTGAAACACATTATGAGGTAACTTATCCAGATCGCCTCCAGTCCCTTTAAACGCCATTAACTAGGTATTCATAAGATCAGACTACACTAATTACCAACCAATCAGCGGCAGGGAAAACGTTTCAGTGAAAATTCGGAACTATTACACAGAATCTCTTAATTTTGATTGAAGAGTACCTGTAAAGGTTAAATCATACATTTGTGCAATGTATTCATAATTTGTTGCATAATCAAGAAAAGAAGTATAGTTTACATTTTTCTCATGTTTCTACTTGCAAGTAGGTGGGTCAGCACCATCCGACCCAAACAGCTTTTTCAAAACATACTCAGTGTATGTTTGTGTATGTTTTTTTGATAAAACTAAGATAGGGCTTTCAAAACAAGTAAGCAAAAATATAGCTTCTTATACTGAGGGGAAAAATTTAGCAAGTTTTTGTTGCACCCTGGAAATAATACATTTTTGGTTGTAAAACCAAGAAACTACTGCCATAGACACAATATTTTATTAAACACACATCAATAACAGCCGAAAATCTTAATGACGTAACGAATAAATGAACGTAGGGGTCAAGCCCGTTTGTTTGTTTGTTTCGTTTGTATGGTGTTTTACGTCATTTTCAACACAAGTAAGGTTATATATGACGGTCGATTTTTTGTGGTGGAGGCAGACCACTCACTGTTCCTGGGTAGAACCAGTACTGTACACCTCCCGCCATCCGTAAAAAGGCCAAGCCCGTAAATCCCAAAATGTCAGTATATCTTGTATACAGTATTATTTCATCAAAAACTTGCTAAACTTTTCCCCCTCGGTATATATTAGGGAACTCAGTACAGAGCTTAGGGCTATTATGTACGTCTATGGAAAATGAATTGGTGTAGTATGACCATAATGCACATTTAACATTGTCGTGTAAAGAGATATACGGTGTACGGTGCAAATTGGCACTGTTTATAGACGATATTAACGTTATATAGCTTGTCAACATTTTTACATTTGTATTAGCCGAATAAATTTAATTATGAGTCACCGGCTCAAACGTTATGTGACGCATATCCACTAAAACTACTGATATTTTAATCATATGTTGTTAGATTCTAATAGAAATGACATTCTTAATTATACATTTCTCAACTTACTACACATAAAAAAAATTAACTTAGAGTCTATGTATAGACTTTGAAAACATTCATACACATCAAGAAAATAATAAAAAGTTGAAATGTAATTCAACGGGTATATTGGACAATTAAGATTACTTTCACTCGATGGAAGGAGTGTTTTGTTTTTCCTCTAGTTCTCGGGCACTCACTCGTGAACAAAAACATATTAAATAAAATAAACCTTCCATTTCTTGGAAGAATTCTTGATTCATGTATTAACAGTCTCTATTTAATTCATATGCTATTGACTGATTGTATTAAATAAATAGTCGTCTACAAAGTTTCATAAGTAATACGAATTTCACATTTGTCCACGAAATGAAATTGTTATCTGCTCTATTCTGCTCTGATTTAAAAGCAGGTTCGCCGGTCGAAACCAGCCCGAACATTTTATTTATCTAATGTAGACGGTATACGTTGACGGTGTGATGCTTTGCATAAAACATGCAATAAAATGTCGGTTCCTTTAGAGTTTGGTTCGGATTAGAGAAATAAATTACATAATCTATCTAATGAAGTTTCAACTTCAATAGTTTACATGTTTTGAAGTTGTAATATTTTAATAATCCGGCGTATAATTCACTACTGGTTAAGACCTTTAATAATTAGTTCATCTCTTTGTACAGATAATTGATTATCTACATACTCCTAAAAAGTAACCCCGTCTTTGAATGCAAATCATAATTTAAAACATATTTCTAAAGCAGATTGTCTTAATTCTTTTCAGAGTGAAAGAAATATAATTTGAACGGCTCCAACGTGTCTTCTCTGTTCATTTTCTTCACGCACAAAGCAGATTTGTTTTTACACATTTCGCAAAAAAGAGAAAAAAATGATAACGTGCAATGAGAAACAAAGTAGAAATTGAACGACTTGGCTCACGTTAATTAAATTTTATTTTCATTTTCGCTTGATACATTCAGTATTATTTCTGCTCTCAGTGTCTTTAGTGTCTTTAGTGTCAGACAAGGCTGTGTACGCAGCTCACAGGTCAATGAACATAATACGCAATTGGGGACGTTCCCGGGCATTAATTGCGGATTCGGTTGCGCAATTTGTGCTTAAATTGTGATCCTTAAATGAAAGATAGTTCTGGCCAAGGACTTTTTACGTCAGTAATCTTTTCAATATCGCCAGGACAAGAACGCGTATCTTCCATGCTTGAAATTAAACGCTAACTTCAAGTCAAAACTGATTTTGTTAATTAAAAATTAAACGGCTATTATACAATTAATTTCCGGCACGGCAACTATTTCATTATTTTCACTGTTTTAGCTCGTTTTCTGCGTTGCACATATTTAACATTTTTGCACTTCACGTAAATAGCGTACAAATCAAAACATCCCGGGGATATGTACAAATCCAGTTTCTGGAGCGTATCTTTGCCTTTTAAAATTGACAAAATGTGGACCCTCAGGTTATGAAATAATATGCATTGAACGTGTAGGTTACGATCATCATAAGGCCACAGGCAATTGCTGGCATACAATGGTTATTGTAAATAAATACGACCTTGAACAGAGGATTCTGTAATGTCTTCTTGATATGTAGACGGAAATTGGAAAATATATGAGATTGAAAGTTTCAATATTTTTTCTTGAAGTAAATAATAAATAAAACATGGAATAATTACGGATTAGTGGAAACAGAAAACAATTCAGAAACACAAATTGTACAAGCCGTGAATGCCTAGGTACTGTGGTAAATTTCAAACGAGATTTCTTTTCCGTATTCTGAATGTAATGCTAAAATATTGAGTTTATAATCAGCATAACAAAATAAAAAATATTAATGTAGTGTTGTTATTTTGAGTTTCTGCTGTCGATAAGGCCCGTTATGACTAATATAAACATTATTAATTGTATTATATTTTATCATAATTATAGAGTACAAACGCGAATACAAACGCGAATATATTTGGCGTAATATAAAGGGCGCCATTGTGACGCGTTCGTCGTAATTCAAGCGAGATTAAAACAATGTAAACATTTTATAATGGCAAATAAAGGAAGTCTGGCTGAGTACTCCACGTAAATGTGACGCTTTTAACTTTTTGTTTTTGCCAAGGAAAGGAATAACATTTGTGTCAATGTAACATAGGCAGTGACAGAACAGGGACATGTACGCCATTCTGAGTGAACCATTACTCTAAGCGCATGGTTATTGGTTATAATGTGTCTCTGGGAAAATAACACACTTGACCCTTTTGTAGAAATGGATACAGCATATGTTTGACACAGAATCATTTTCGTATAGTGTTTTAATTATAAGAAACACTAAGAAACACATTGTAAGAACCACGTTTAACCATGTTTTTATATATAAAAAACCCTGGTTTAACGTATTATATCATAACTCCAATAGCTGATGTCGCTGATATCAGTTTACCCACAAACGTATTACATATTCCTTTATGTAGTTTCAGTAATAACTAAAAAAAACATAACAGGTGTGGTACAACGGTTAAAAGGACTGACCATCAAGTCAATATAATTATTTGCATCCAAACAAAACATAAATGTAAGAGAGTAGGACGAATGGTAGGACGAAGCTATATAGCTGATAAATACCCCCCCCCCCCCCCCGCCCCCCACCCCCACCCCAACCCAACCCCCATCCTTAATAATTATCATACTTAACACGCCAGTTACACCATTTAATAAGTATTCAAGAAAACAAATATACGCCTGGACACATTCAGAACGTACAGCATACATTTTTTCTCATCAGAACTATTTAAATTAACATGACACCTAGATCTATGTCTGTTTATGTATTCCTCCGCGATATGGGTGTAAAACAAATATGGCGTAATTGGATCAAGTTTTATCCAATAATTCCTTGTCCTGTGGTCAAACACGGACCACTGATGGTTCCTGCCAGCTGAGAACTATTTATTTATTCTGCGATATTTTCATTAGATGATCTCGATTATTCAATTAGTGTCGCAAATGCCATATACCGCCATCACGCAAGCGAATGGTCCACCGGTTCTACTAAGACCACCACGTTTCAAGGATTACGAATCCACCTCTTTCGGACATCTATGTATATCAATATCATTCTAAGTTGAAACTTTTATGGACACCTTATGTACATATTCGTTTGTCAACCCATTGTACGACTGAGCGGACAGTTGTCTAAGTAAGATCTGTGTTGTGAGAAGGCGAATGTATTATACAGTAATCTGTATTTATAAAGTTGATATTTAGCAAACATTTTATAAGAAACACTATACACAATAAGAGTTATTTGTCTCCAAATATCCTGTTTTCTGCAGCAAAATACTACACACAGGAATGTTAAAGGGAGACACGGCAATCTCGAAGTATTTATCAAGCATTACTATTAGCACATCGATTTATTCATTATCATTTTGACTTTAAACCTGCTATACTTCTTCTTTTTCTATAGGTTTAAATGTATTACTGGTGCAATTTAATATGTCAAAAAACACTTGCTTGAACTGTTCACATTAGTGTTAATAATGCATAGTTTTGATAGAACTTCATCAAAAAAAAAAGACCAATCAGTGACTAGAAATGAGACATACCAATACATTCTGGTAGGTGATAAACTCGGTCTTTATCCTTGATGTTCAACCAAGTTTACTGTTAAAATTAAGCTATCTACAGTATGATTCTTTTAAAACCCTGCGTATTTCATGCACATTCATGCAAACTGATTCAATATGTATAGCTTTCAAAATCAAAATATAGAAAAGTATCGTCTTTTACTGTGCCAAAGATTTTTATTTTATTATAGAACCTAAGGATAAAAACCGAGTAAGACACATTTGATCAACTAATGAAAAAAAGATAAAATCTCATCTCTGCAATGGAAAATTATGAATGGTTTGCAATATGCACTTTCGTAGAAAAACTAAGGGATGCTGCAAGAATTACAAAATTCAAGATTGCCGTGTGTCCCTTTACAGAAATGTCAAGTATGCGTCTATATCCCTGGTCAGTAATTTATACGAGCTAAATGTCGTCGTTTGTCACTTTACTGGTCAAATGGAATGAAAATGACCAGTCTGAGGTATTACTCTATTCACTGTCCGCGGTTTTGAATAGTACCTTATGCAACCGTGTCGTTTTTATATTGTTAAAGTATCCAGAGTTCAAATTGTATAGTGAATTATTTAGCGATAGCCTTCTAGTCATGCCTTTTTAATTCCGTTGTAAGAAATCGCATGGTTATAAAATAATAATACACGAACGCAAAGGTTTTAATTGCAGTCATGTTATGTTTTATTATTTGATTTACTAATTTGTTAAAAATGTTCGAAACAATTACCAGTATAAAGATAAGTGTACGACAGGTGCTGGGTGCGAAACACTTGTAATTAAAACAGATGTGACTGTGCTTTTTTATATCTTAAACATGCAAATAGTAATATTATCTGAAATAAATCATAATGCTAACGTTTTAATTATTAGCATGCGTCATATAGTAGTACAACAGTAAATGAGTTTCAAATATAGCAAACGTTTAGGAACACAACCTCCGAGAATGTATGTTTCGCAAACGGAAATCGTCACCTAATAAATACAGATGTCTTGATTTTAAATCTCGTTCGTACAAAGTTGTAATGGTCAAACTAATTCTCCTATTACTAACTTCAATTTGTTATCAAACTTGTCCTAAAATTATTTCCTAAATGTGGCTTTTAATAAACGTTGTTTGATGGTATGACATTTTTCATGAAATTGTTAGTGTTTGTAACATGGTCAATCTTTGGAGTGTTAGAGCTAATCACACGTCTTTCATTTAAGGCGAGTTAAGTAGATGACAAACTGCATGTGAGCCTTTGATACTCTTGTATAATTATACCTTTAACCGACCCCTTCACGTTGCGGACTTTTAAGTGAAAATCGTTTGTAGAAATTTAACCCCGCTCTGCTAATTGTGAAACCCGCTAAGGGTAACACAATCACTAAATCACGGCCTGGTCAGCGCTCAACACTCGGTGAAGAAGGTGAAAATTATCATGTTGGTAAATCGTCGACAACCTTTGATGATCGCCCGACCATTTTGTTTAAAGGATATAATTGCATGCTGTATATATGCAATGTAATGCTAAAATGGTCGCATCATGTGAATGCGTGCGTGCTTGCGTGCACGTGTGTGTGTGTGGTATTAAATATTACAGTACCACAGCCTTTTAACCAAAAGGACATCCTAAAGCTACAGATACAGTAGAGTCTGGACTGATGGTCACAGCATCAGTACACGTTATACTGTTTCCATGACACATTGAATGGTAAATTATAACTATTTTGCCTCATGTTTAGCCATTTTAGTAACATCTCATCATTTATACACCATGTTAAAATACAATATATAATTCATGATACGTAATGCACACGTCAATAATAGAATTATAAAAGATACGACACATATATCGCATATACCATACAGAATGAACTTAATATTACATATATACACATGTCGGATATATCATACAGAATGAACTTACTATTACATATATACACATATATCGGATATACCATACAGAATGAACTTAACATTACCTATATACACATATCGGATATACCATACATAATGAACTTAATATTACATATATACACATATATCGGATATACCATACAGAATGAACTTAACATTACCTATATACACATACCAAACAGAATGAACTTAATATTACATATATACCCATATGTTGGATATACCATACAGAATGAACTTAATATTACATATATACACATATATCGGATATACCATACAGAATGAACTTACTATTACATATATACACATATATCGGATATACCATACAGAATGAACTTAACATTACCTATCGGATATACCATACATAATGAACTTAATATTACATATATACCCATATGTTGGATATACCATACAGAATGAACTTAATATAACATATATACACATATATCGGATATACCATACAGAATGAACTTACTATTACATATATACCCATATATCGCATATACCATACAGAATGAACTTAATATTACATATATACACATATGTCGGATATACCATACATAATGAACTTAATATTACATATATACACATATGTCGGATATACCATACAGAATGAACTTAATATTACATATATACACATTTGTCGGATATACCATACAGAATGAACTTAATATTATATATATACACATATATCGGATATACCATACATAATGAACTTAATATTACATATATACACATATATCGGATATATCATACATAATGAACTTAATATTACATATATACACATATGTCGGATATACCATACAGAATGAACTTAATATTACATATATACACATATGTCGGATATACCATACATAATGAACTTAATATTACATATATGCACATATGTCGGATGTACCATACAGAATGAACTTAATATTACATATATACCCATATGTCGGATATACCATACATAATGAACTTAATATACATACATATATCGGATATACCATACAGAATGAACTTAATATTATATATATACACATATATCTGATGTATCATATAGAATGTTTCAAAACAATGATACCACGGTTCAAGCTTGAGAAACTGATGTTTTTCTTGACAGTCATAACTGGTAGTATTAATCTCAGTAGTTTATTTTAAAAATGAGGCAAAACGTTTCAAAACTACTAAATTGATGATAAACATATACAATTATGTAATAGTATACTATAGCATATATATATATATATATATATATATATATTTATAGATATATAATTAATTTCATAACTATTAAACTAACAAATACCAAACATTGTTTATAAATCCTACACTCTTTTTCTATATACATATGTGGGTATTTGGTTATTATGGATTCATTTTAGATCATAAAATACTGTTATAATATAAACTTAACTGTTTACACCGTAGTATATGAAAATGACATTACATTTCAAAATGAGAGCAACTGTGTTCTTGCTGTTTCATTGGGTGATCACTTTGTTCGTTGGGCATCCTGTTTTAGCCTGGTACGATCTCGTACCAGTCGTGTCATCCATAACCCACTGTAAAATCTGATGGTCGGGGAAAGTTCAACATGGTAGATACATCTCTCCATAATCTTAAAATGCTGAAATAAAAATTAAATGTCATTAAACATGATAACATTAGTACCCAGATTGGCGCAGCAGTCGTAGCTTTGCTGTTACCATAATTGCATTATAATGTCTCAACACGAGAACGAGTACAGGTTACTCAACCCTTACTTTTATTTCTCCAATTTAGTTGTTCAAGAACGCGTTAAATTGACGCTTTTGAAGTGTGAAGAAAAGTGTTTGCCAATGCAGCTTCGAAGATTATTTATGGGAATAACAATTTATTCGTATACACACATTTTAAAGTCCTAATTCGTAGGTAGATGTGAATGAATGAGTCAGCTACTTGCAAAAAGCTTTTGGCTCCAAACCCTCCCTGTTTTTGGTTATTATCGCACCTGTCAGATAGGTGAAGGCATCTTATATCTTTATTTAATTATAAACCTGTTCATTTCGCATAGAGAAGATCCTAGCTTAACTATTCTTTATGACATATTTGCTCAACCTTACTTTTATGAACAAAAGAAAAAGGTAGATATAAACAGTTGTATACAGCAGTGTCCAAGCAACGCAACTAACATATTGGCTAGCAACTGCATTTTTAACCACCTCTTTGAACCAATCAGAAAGTTGTGTTAGGTTATAAAAGCGTAAATTCCCCTTCCATAGTAAAGTTGACCTGTTAAAAACTCAAACCTGATTAGAATTCTGGGAAACTTACTTATCATAAACAAGGAAATAGTGGGTTGAATATCTTCTAAAAAACATTTCTTCAACTGTATACTAACACCGGGTCAAAGGTCAATGCTAGTTTTACCCCTTGCCATTTCGTACCCTGTCTGCTTTCACTTTTGAAATTTATATCAACAATTGTCAAAAACAATGATGAGCTCCATTTTCAAATATCAACATGCCCAGAATACAGTTACAGCCAAAACATAACAGGAAACTGCACTAAAAACAATTTTTAAAGGAAAAAAAAGATTAGCACTCTTTAATACAGAACTACTTTCGACTGCACCAGGCGAGCACATCCGGCTGATTTAGTGTAATTAAACCTGTTAGGGTAAACAATAATATACCGCTTTTCATAACACGTATATTACACGTACTGCATTAGTCTGCCCAAGCGCGAATCATTGAACCGAGCCCTTAACATCAACGTCGGGATTGCATGAACCCTTCTATCACATGCTCGTATACCGCCCTCCTGCTTAATGCGAGGAGCTTGCTCTCGTATTTTTCAGATGCCGCTAATGGCTTTTTACCCCTAAGGCGTTCAGATTTATCGGGTTTTTTTAACGTTCTTTGTAACATATATCATGTTGGACAACTTTGATTTCCAAAAAACACTTGCACAGACACCCCTTAATTAACCAGATACGCGTTAAACAGAACCATATCACTTTATTCTGAGCATTCGAAGATACATGCTATTAAAAATCAAAATACTGTGAAAATTGCAAACATTTAAAAAATGCAACCATTCAGTCAATACTTTCGTTTAGAGTGAATTGTGTTATTCTATATTTGCCTTACGTCTCTATTAATAATAATTGAAACCTCCCATTCGTGTATTTATATATATTTCTAATGAATGAAATATGAAAAGTGGGTAGACAAATATGTGGTATTATTCTATACCTAATTTATACGTCCAATCGTAGACGCTCATTCGAATCACGTGACCGTACAATATATTCCCGTATCGGGACGCACGCGCGTACAAAATAACCCGTATTCTTTTCGTATTGTACGATTCACAGGTCCCATGTTAAACCTATGATAAAGACCGAAGCGCGTGAAAAGGTTCCGAATGAAAGTCTGAATCGACAGGCGCTCTAGATAAAGATTGGACGTATAAATTAGGTATAGAATAAAAAGATCATTTAACAGTGTTCTGTACAATACGGAATATATTTGGACTCGTACACAGCTTGGAAAATCATATTGGACTCGCCTAGCGGCTCGTCCAATATGATTTTCCAAGCTGTGTACTCGTCCAAATATATATCCGTATTGTACAGAACACTGTTAAATAACCTATAAATATAGCAAGTCAGTGCCTTCTATTAATGGGCGTTTAGCCTTCTTAAAGCTTATTGAGATTTTAAAATGAAACGTTTGTATGTCATGTATTGAGATTTACTCCTATTATTTGGGGCAAATGTTTCAGCCAAATGATTTTCAGCATTTACATGAACAATTTTGATGATAGTTCCTTACGTAATTTTTATAGTGGTACCGTCATATTTAGCATTATTGTATACTTTCATATTGTCCCGTTTAGTTTGCATTGAGCTAAGTGTGCAATATTCTACGATATTGAACACATTGATATTGCACCGGAACTTTTCCTCGTGCTTGCTAAGAGCCGCGAAATAGAAATAAGGAACTACTTTCAAATAAAATAACGGAATCCTTCCTATAGTGTCAACAAAAAATATGTGTTTTTTTTTCAACTTTTTATGGCAGAAATTGATAACATAATTGAAATGGTCACTAACCCACTGTTTTTAACGTTATCGAATGGTAAACAAACTTTAGAAAATCGCTGGATGTTTTTAATGACGTCATCTGACGTCGACGTCGTTTTCGCGCAAAATAATCATCCACACAAAATGAAACTGAATGACAAGATATGAATTCCATCAAAAGCTATACAAATAACACAAGTACAATGAAAAGTAATAGTCATACAATTAACATTGATCGAAAACAATATGAAAGTATACAATAAAAAGGTTATTGAATTTGTATGGCTAAATATTACTTGGAACTCGTTGTTTTGGCGCAGGACGACTCGTAAGCTCGTCGTCCTTTGCCAAAACAACTCGTTCCAAGTAATATTTAGCCATACAAATTCAATAACCTATAATACATGTCAAAACACAAGCTGTTCATTAAACTTAACAACAGCTATATCATGACCGCGATGGTGGTTAACACATCGGCTTTCATACTCGTTTTATGCGATACACTGCTTCACTTTCGACCACAATGACCAATGTTTTCTGCTAAACAGTCCAGTGCTTTCTAAAGTGTATGTTACTGTGGACTATATATAGAGTACCAAGGTGACTAAAGTTCATCAACAAGTCACTAAAACCGTAACGATATAGTTGGTACAACTACGATTCAATCATATGTACATGCAATATAGGACAACACGTTGGAACACTTTAACAGTTGATCAAAACAAGCTACTGGCTCCACAACGACCATGTTCTGCAGCTGCCAGTTCTGACTCCAAATCAGTCCAGGGCCAACGTCAGTCATCGCTCAAGCTGTTCCATAGCTAGTCTCTAGTTGAACATATCTCATTGTGAAAGTATTTTTTTTTACCTGCGTCAAGTTTGACAAATTACTGCATAGGACAGAAATGACATAAAACGCAGCGTTGTCATGACAACCCGACTAATGTACATTTCAATCCATCATATACGTACGGCCATGCTCTGATTCACCACGACGTGGCTAATGTTATATTTGGCATGACTTAAGATAAACAACTAAACTATCCTTATATTAATTGCTATTTTAAACTGCTCCAATGCCCATCATAAAATCATTGCGGCAATAAAAGTGACAGCCGATTTTATTTCTAGAGTTTTCTCCGCTTGTTTAACTTGATTTATAAGGAGTTTAATATGATGATATTAATAAGTCCGTATTAAGTATGGTAGAATTGTTCGTTTTAGAACAAAAGAAATAATTCATTCTCTCTTGACAAAGCAAGTCGTTGGGTTTCAGTTAAACTGAGTTTAGACTATTACCCAAATGCTTTTTACTTGAATTGTTTGTTCGCCTTTCCGATCCTGAATGCCTTTTATATAGTTTAAAGACATGAAAATAACTCAACTATGTTTAAATAAAAAGTGTCTATCATATTTTAAACATACATTTTGTACCAAAGTTTCGTACTTATATGCAATATCATAATGATTGTTTTAGTGTCTGTCCCATGCATAATACTACATTTATACATTGTTTTATTTTGCAGGGTGGTTTAGATGACACAAACGCATACCTGGACCAGAACCAATCGGTAATACGCAAAGGTAAGGGATCCAAGCTGTCCTCAAATCCATGTAATATAGCCATACATCCATACAGTCTTTCATATATATGGTATATTAAGAAATCCGCACTGTCGTTCAATATTTATGATATATCAAAAGCAAAACATCCACACTTTGTTCAAATATTTGGCATAGCAATACGAAAGATGATACACGATGTCAGTCAGCTATATGTTATAGCAATTTGTAATGCATCTGCAATCTCTTTAAATTCATGTTATATTTAATTCACTTTATCCACATTTTCTTGGATATGAACAAAACGTTATAGATACATGTCCACCATGCGTTATGTAACTCAGTTGCCCCTGCAGGCATGCATTTGTGGTGCCTTTTTACAAGGAGTTCTCAAACGCATTTGCAGTCCCATCTCTATACGCTTCTAAGCATACATAGAGATTCGGTTAAGTGTATCCTAATTCACAGGTGAACATATCACTACCGGTATTCCAGGTACAGAAACTAGAGCGTATTATCGTAATAAATATTGAACAAAATGTGACACACCTCGGCAATGTGATGCCGTTCTACCAACGCTAAATCAAAACTCTCACGAAACCAGGAAGAACATTATGGGAGTATTTATGCAATACCCTGCAGGTTCGAAACAACAACAGCCCGGAGCGAAAGAGTGATCATTACTTATGTTTCATGTGAGAGACCTTCATATTTACAGCGAGATAACAATGCCTCAAGTTATATTGTGTTCTATATTTTGTGTATTAGAAAATGTGAAATTGCCAAAGGCCCAATCCCGCAGGCTACCATATGATTTTATTACTACAGAGATACGTTTTACGTCGTCATTGTTGACAAAAATAAATGAATGAAACTTGCATTTTACTCTGATAAATGAAATAGATATTTTAAACATTATTTCTATCATTTAAATTGCAAAGATTTATACAACACTATTATGGGAGACCTTAATAGCAGGACTGGTACTTGATTACATTTTATTCCCGTATTTGCAACACAATGATAGGGTATGACATCTAATCTGTGTCAATTTGTCTGCAATAAATCTTCACAAGCAATGGGTTAGGGTCCACCCATCGTAGTATAGAATAGAATGTACGTCATACTTCCCTTTCAACATTTGGTGGGAATTAACCAAGGAGGTGTCCTATGCCGACGTTCGTATTTAAGAACCGTATGTTGGCTTGAACACGTACATGCATTTCGTACAAAGACATTCATTCTCGCTGCTGATTGATCAGTTACATTAACACATTCTTTCTTTTTCTGCTCTATCAACGCCGCTATAAAATACGTAGAAACATATTTTCTGATGAAGGCTTCTATTGTCATACATCGTGAAGGAAATAAAACGTCGCGGTTGAGGACCCTAATACGAGCTTATAAATTCATATTAGATGTTATCTGTAAACGACATGTCATGTTTGTATCTTAATTTACTTCGTGTTCTCGATTCATACCGTTATACCTGACAAATGCCTAACTCTATATTTGATGTTTTGTTTCATGATATGTCTCGTTAGCAGTTTAGTTGACACGAATTTCTTTTCCGCAACCGTTTATTAAAAAGTGTTTTGTTTATTAAACGGTCCATGGTAGCAAGCGCTTTATTTGTTTACAGACCTCTAATACATACATTTTTAGTTTTAAGAGAAACGCCCTTTCTGTGATGTTGGGTTATTTCTTTTACTCATTATTTGGGAGATGCATCAATAGTTCTGTTACATTGCGTAGCATAGCGCTGTTGTTTTTCGTTTGTGTTGTGATTGTATCATTAAAGGTAATGTAGGGACACAGCCAAACCATCTTTATTATTGAGAGTTCTGAAAAACTTGAATAACGGTGGAAGAATTATCAAAATTGGCTGATAAACAAAGATATGATCATTTGAAGTTTCTTTTGAAACGGATATGGAAGCGGCCATTTTGAGATCTATAACATCACGGTTCTAAATGACCATACATATGGAATATTTATAAATATGAAAATGTACTGATTTATAAGAAAAAATGACAACTGTATGAAAAATATGTAATACTTAATGGCAATAATGCTTTATATGACCAGTAAAAACTGTGCATTGATTTGCAGTGATTTTCTTCGTTTCAAATGATATTTATTAATATTCCATATATGGTAATATGGAACTATGACGTCAAAGTTCTCAAAATGGCGGCTCCCTTACACGTTTTAGAACAACATTTAAATGGTCATATCTTTTCTGTTCATCATCCGATTTTGATAATTCTTTCACCTTTTCCCATGTTTTTTAGAACTCTTAATAACAGAGGTTGTTCGGCGGTGTCGCTACATTCCCTTTAAGATTACTCGGTGACACACACACACGTTGAGCTCAACTCCAGTAGTCACCTTATCCCGGCACCTTACACAAGTTTTATTTGTTCAGTCCTTATGGTCAGTTTTCTGTTGTGTTAACATATTTACTTGTTTAAAGTAGAAAACCACTCGGCGGATTAAACAGTTACAGTATTAGTGGCGTAGTTGTTTGCTTAATGCATTAATGAGAAGTATAAATTTTGACAGGTGCAAAATCTCTTAAATCCGTAATGGTATTAAAATGAGCATCCTGTGTACAATACAGGACTACAAGATGAAGTATGTAATTATACAACACGACATAATGGATAGTCATCAAAGGAAAGGTGTTTTTATTGTTTGCCTAGCTGTAAAAGAAATGAAAGAAACATACCAAAACTAAATACTATTTTCTCAATGAAATGGTTTGTGACGGGTTTTGTTTCAAACAAGAAAATCGCAATATATACAAAGATGTAACTGTTTTTTCTTTAAATAACAGTACATCAAACTAATATGTTTAAATTGAATATAAAAATTATTTTTCTAAGTATGCGATTTACAGGGATTACATATGAAGTAAGGCTTCCATTATGTCACTGACAATGGATGGTAATCTTGTATATACTTTTACGAATCTTAGCGAGTAAAATAGTATGCTTATTTAAATCGTACTTTTTATGAGCAGAACTTCTCTTTGTATCATATACCATCATTTGTTATTCACTAAAATTAGGAATAAATGAAAATAAACGAAAAGATACGAATATCATCCAAAAAACAAAAGATATGTTCCTTTTATTTTGATTAAATCAGCATTTTAGTTTATGTTGTCAAAATAAGAAAACATGTTATTCTTTAATTGCTATAAATATAATTATGATGTTTGATTATTTCGGCGAAATCAAGATACTCTAGCAGAGTTCGCTATAAATGCATATATTTGTATTCCAAATATATTATCTCAGTGTCCTAAACCTACTGTTAGAAGTACAAAAGTGAAACGTGCCGTTAGATAACACAATGAGACTCAAACAGAGCATTCCCAAAATGGTAAACGATACTTCCTAATCAAGAAGAACACATCAATCTTACAAAACGTTTGGAAGAAACACGTCCATACATCATGTAAGGAGAAACACAATTTGGACAGAAACATTGAAATTATACTATAGAATCACTGACTGCAAATTTATAATATTAAACGGAAACGGGGTGGAAATGTCTTAAATGTAATTACAAGCAATAGCAACAAGACGACGAAAAAACATGGCAAATTGACAATTTATCATAGCTGTTCCCCTAAAGATATCTTAGCCGCTTATTTCCTTCTACTGTTTGAACATTCATCATAACTGTTTACACCCTTTGCCTAAGAATAACGAAGCGCTAGTCCTAGAACAAAAGAAAATGATATTTCAGGTACAAGAAGGCATCAATCACCGTTATGAAATTTGCATAATTAGTTTAGCCAATTCAGGTGACGACTTTTCAGTGAGTATTATATCGATTTCTGCTCCATTCCGTGCTTGAGTCAATCCTTCGCTGTGATTTACTGGAGTTGCACAGCTTTGTGGCTAATCGCATTGTTCTGGATTCGTCAATCGCCACACCAGATGAAACTGAAGAGAGAACGAAAGCGAGAAGAAATTGAATTAGGTCCGTATCGTCGTATTAGCGCCAATTTAAAATCTAATGAGAGCAAATTGAGAACTCAGATTGGATACGGAATCTTGACGGACTGATCATCACTTAATTCTGCAAATTATTATCTTTGGAAAGCAGCGTTTAATTTCATCTGTCAGTTTCACGCTTCCGAATCAAACAGCAGTCATAACGGACACTGAATACGAAATTGTACGACAATACATCGACAATCGTTTACGCGATGCCTGAATCCGTTTCTACTCTATTATTTCGTATGGATATGTGAGGAATAAAGTGCTCTGTTTTATGAATAATTTATTCTGTCAATTGAAATTCCATTTCTGCGATTAATTGTATCAGCGATATATCATCGGTATATTTTGGTCATTAATACGGATGGAGAAATAAACACGTGCAAGCACGGGAGCACTCTTGTGGAACAGTTAATTAACTGGTGACACTCATCTAATAATGGCAATGTATGCGCCTTTTGTCCTTGTGCGCTCGTTGGAGTGTGTCCAAATTTGTTCTTGCCTAAACAGATATTTGTACACGGAAGCCTCTGTATTTATTTGATGACTATGTTGTACGTCATTGGTAAATTTAAGTTATCTTACATATACATAATGTTTCCTCTAACGTTACCCGAAACTGATAGTAACCGAAATGTGTTCCTTTTGTCAAGATACATGTTCGTTTCATCTCTCACTTTTTTAAATTTTATTTCGCATAGCCTAATGCATATTGTGAATATATTCTTTCAGGTATCCGACCTAAGCTAGAAAATGGTAAACAGTTGATGTTGACGGGTTCCCTGGCTGGATCGGCGCCCACTGATGTGTTCTGTTCGGTTCCCGGACGTCTTTCACTTCTCAGTTCCACGTCAAAGTATAAGGTGACGGTGGCCGAGGTACAACGGAGATTATCTCCCCCTGAATGTCTCAACGCATCATTACTAGGGGGCGTCTTAAGAAGGTAGGTTATAATCATACTACAAAAGAAAGACTGAATACAAATGAGAATACATTATTTCCTGGTATTTAATGTTCAGGAAAAAGACAGCTGTATATATTTCACTTAAGTTGTGTGACTAGACGAGCTTTCTATCTCCCAGTTGGATACCGCCTTTCTATATGCTTCGTATATACTGGCACTTGATAATGACACATTTGACATTTTACATTATAATACAACGCGACTATAGCAACTTCAAATATCAGTTTTGAAGAAGACGCCATTCAGAGTTTTGTACCCTACCTGTTTCCGAATTCAAATGTCTGATTCACAAGACGTCTTATATTACCCTGTTATTTTCATTGTCGAAAGTTTTGCATGAGCCCGCAAATTGAAATTGGTGACAAATTTCACCCATTCCCCATGGGTCAACCACCACTTAACATACTAAATTAATAGAAGTTTATAAATATAAAGAAAATGATTGATAAAACAAATATTTGCGAGACCGCAGCTTCAACATTTTGACATGAAGACGGTTTAGATGAATTTTAAAAATGATTTTTGTACTCCTCAACATTTCTATAATATAAAAGGCTGATTTATTTATTTTATAGAAAATACTATCCGTTTATGAGGTGTTAATAGTGCAGTGCTTAAGCACCTTTGCCAACACTTCATGAGAATTTGATACCCTTCTTGCCATTGTTAGCAACTCGCGGGGTTTGCCCCCTCTTCAAACATGACCTTAAACACGAGCCCGCTCAAATTAAAATTCCATCTCCTTTTACATGTTAAAGAACCCGCTTTCCGCTTCGCTGTCACTTTAATTTTTCTGCCAACATTCGTCTATTAATAAAGATTCAGATACAAGTCTCTCTTAGCCAAGCAAGGGTTTGCATGCACGTCATATGTTTTCTGACAAACACTTTAAACCCAAATTTAATGGGATTGATACACTATTTTCGAACACAATTTATTTTAAAGGGCTATGACCTTAAAAATAGCTGAAAGAATGATCAAAATGCAATGAAAAATAAATGAGATATGACCTATTGAAAATTTGCAAAGAACATAAATGGAGGCGGCCATCTTGGAACGATGACATCATCGCGCGTTTTTACAATATATGGCATATTGACACAATACATTATAAAGCAAAAAAATCACTGCAAATTGATTAAAAAATAAATATACAGATGTCAAATGTATAAACTGTATGCTTATTTTTCATTTCCAATGATTTTCTTTGCTTTAAAAGACATTTAATCACTATGTCATATATGGTAAAAAGGCGCAATGACGTTATCATTCTAAGATGGCCGCTTCCATTTATGTTTCTTTGAAAAATTTCAATAGGTCATACCCCCTTTATTTTTCATGGCATTTTGATAATTCTTTCAGCTTTTTTCAGGTTTTTCAGAACCCTTTGAAATAAACATTGTTTGAAAATAGTGCACCAACCCCATTAAAAGCCGTTTTGGTGTTATGCTTATGTGTTATCATAGACAAATTTCTAGTTACTATAAGTTTATAACAATCAATATATAAGAAATGTCCCGCACCTGTCCTATTGATTCTATCATTAGTTGCATCACTAAAACGACAATTAAAATACCAGTTAACAACTTCAAAGGATCATGGTTTTCTCCTGCTATTACTCCTGACTATCTAGCGTGGATTTTCAATGCCTTTACATACCATTGGTTTATCTTGTAGATTAGAGGACTGATCTATGTGGCAAGATATATAATCTTGTTTTACATACTATATAGATATAGCTATGCACGTGTAGATTTTAAATGCATATTCGCTTTCAGCCACTTCAGGACTTTTTTTAACTGGAATAACTGGGTGTTTTAGTTGTTGATGAATTGATTATTCGAGAAATACGAGACTTATTTGGTGATCAGAGGAAAATTTCATCACGTTTATTCCGTTCTTATCTCTTATTTCTTGACAATTAGATATGGTTTCTTCTTTTGTCGAAGACAACACCCCGTCTATCGCATTATGTATTGATCTATCATCTTTATTAGAGACAACACAGCTCACACCTTTTCCCTTTCGATAACACGAAACATGAAGCGTGTGTGTTACCATCCACATCTACAGTTGCACGAACACTCTCAGTGATATCAACAAATGATCTGTAGCATCAGTCTAAATTGCCTCTAAACTGAGTAATTAAATGTTGTTTTATCGATTGTATTAAAATGATACGAATCTTTCCAAACCACGAGTTGCGTTTATAAAGTATAGCATATTAATATTGAACTTTTGTTTGCTGTTGTTTGTATAGTTGGTATGTCGCTTGATGTATCCCTCCACTGTATTGAAGAGCACCAACAACTTCATGAAATTAAATGTCAGTGTCTACTGGTCCGTACTTTAATCTGGAGGGTATACTTGTAACCATATCCAGAACATGTGACATGTCATGTTGTCGAATGTGTGTCACTAAACGTGGTATGTGCTTCATCATTGACATTTCTAGTACTGTTAATAATATTGTCTTCATTTGCATATTTCCACCACTAAAATCAACCTTCGTATATTGCTAATATGTGCTCAACATGACTGAAAAACATCATTCAGTATTTCAATTCAATTAGATGCATATTTGATTCATGATGTGGTACACGCCAGCAACCGTTGTTTTAGTTTCAGTGTGTACATTTGGTGTATGGGTTTAAGATAACAAGCAACGCTTCTAACGTTTCCACCCGAGTGGCTGCCCGATTGACTGGTGTCTTAAAGCATCATAATTTCCCAGTTTGTCCTATTCAATCATCATGCAGGTGTCACACTGTGGAGTATAAACGCTAGCAGTTTGTAAAACCAACACGCTCTCATTTGCTTCATTAAAATTTTCCACACTTCATACTTCTATTGTCATCACTGGCGTCCAACTGGGCGACTTTGATCCTTCACCCTAAGATGGGCTTTTGAAAGCTCGCCTACCTCGATGATATTTAAATGCTTTACGACATGAAGGATGTTATTAGTAAGTTATGTGTTAGTTAAAGTTAGTTGATGTTAAACGTTCTTCTTATTTATGGAATTTTGAACACAAATTCAGGTCCTCCCACTTTTGAGATTAAATTAAATTCATTAAAATGTAAATTCATGAATTAGTATTTGTTTCGTAGTGAATCATGGTCAACAAAAAAAAATGCTTTGATAATGGAATGTGGTTTAACTTTCAACGAAAACGGCATTTTTTGGTTTGTTTTTACAAGGGACTTGCCATTCCAGACGAAGTATTTTTATTGCCCTTTAGGTGGTGGTGGCCACCTTGTATAAAGGTCACACTAAATGACCGGTACGTTAATGTTAACTGTCTTATTAAATGTCATATTTATACTAATGTACGTCATACATCAGGGAGTATATCCCTGTATATGCATATGTCCGTTACAGGCCTGCATAAACAAACAGAGTTATATGTGCTCGCATACACGCATATCCGTGTTATATATGCCCGCATACACAAACATCAGTGTTATATATCCAGGCATACACACACATCCGTGTTATTTATGCCCACATACACAAACATCAGCGTTATATTTGCCCGCATACACAAACATCAGTGTTATATTTGCCCGCATACACAAACATCAGTGTTATATGTGCCCGCATACACAAAAATCCGTGTTATATTTGCCCAGATAGACCTCAGAGTTATATGTGCCCTCATATACAAACATCAGTTTTATATATGCCTGCATACACAAACATCCGTGTTATATATGCCCGCATACACAAACATCTGTGTTATATATGCCCGCATACACAAACATTAGTGCTATATATGCCCGCGTACACAAACATTCGTGTTGTAACATCCGTGTTGTATATGCCCACATACACAGACATCAGTGTTATGTATGCCCGCATACACAAACATCAGTGTTGTATATGCCCGCATACACAAACATCAGTGTTATATATGCCCGCATACACAAACATCCGTGCTATATATGCCCGCATACACAAACATCAGTGTTATATATGCCCGCATACACAAACATCCGAATGCCCGCATACACACATCCGTGCTATATATATTATATATATGCTCGCATACACAAACATCCGCTCTATAATCGATACGCCAGAGAGACTCGAATCATGTACGCATAATAGGCAAACAATTAGATATAAACATTCATTGGAATCCGTTCATATTGTGTGGTTATTAAGTACAGATAATTGATTGATAATTTTGTGTAGTTTATGAAATATGATTCTACAATCAGTTTCTTAAAGTTCTTATCCTATAGAAGTTTTTAAGAGGTGTGCGTTTAGATATATTGTGTATATGTCCTCCGTCCGTAAAGGCCCGGCACAATATGTTCTGTGCGGGCTGTTCATGTTGAGATTCAGAGGACATAACTCTGTGTCTATTTATCCCATGGCTTCAGTGCCTTATAATTAAGTTGGAGGGAGTGTCTCAATTAGTGTGTGTGCCTTCCAAGTCGTGGTCCATTCATGGTACAATGCGATACAATAAATGGATGCTATTTTACGAACAATTCAGCGTCTTATGCGTCCCGGTTTATATACAACGTCACGTGGTGCAGCCTTTATGCATCTTGTCTTTGTAACTATGTTTTCCCCATAACTACACCACAGAAACCCTAGGCATTCCCTTGATCTGACAAATAGCGCAGTTTTTGTCCGCAATTAAATAAAATCCCTCCTCATTCTAATACAGAGTGAACTGGTGGGTTGTACGGGCTTCTATTTTGTCGATGACACTGTTATTTCATGGTATCTCTTACAGTAATTGGCTCTACTTGGTTAAACCATTCCCAGGAAAATAGAAGAATTTCGTAAATTGGATTTCTGGGTTGCTCGTCGATTAATCTGATTAGTAGACAGAGGAAATATTTGTTTCCAAGTAAACTGGTTATAAAGCCGCCGTCTCGTGCGTGAAGTTAAAAATAAAGTCATACAACGACAACCATAAATTATATTGCATTAGGAAGCGACATGCGCTGTTTGCACAAAAGACTACTGAACAACAGGAAAATAAAACAGCAAGTTAATTATATACCAATGTTGCTGTTTTAAAACTGAGCGAAAAAGAAGGTAAAAACGTTCACTGTAATATGGTTTATGGTATAATTTATCCATTTATTTTTCAGAGCAAAATCCAAGAATGGTGGAAGGTCATTGAGAGAAAAATTAGATAAAATGGGAATGAATTTACCCGCAGGTAGAAGAAAAGCAGCCAATGTCACTTTATTAACGTCTCTAGTCGAAGGTTAGTATATAATAATGTTTGATATTTTGAATGAAAGAAAAAATACACAATTTGACTTATCAATACAAGTAATGTGTGTGGCGGCTGTAAAAAGTCTCCCCGTGCTACGAATCAGTAAAGTTTTTTTTTACTGGTCCTTTGTGATCAACGAGCCCAATATATGTGGCTTTGAAGTAGAATATCGCTTAAGCCGGTGCTAGGGTGTATGAGAGCTTCTGCTTCTACATTACCTCTCATGAACAGACTCAATAAAACCGAGTCTGCTACTTTATTCTCTTGGTTGTGTTTGTTGCTTCCTTATCAGTATTTATTGGAATTGCAGTCGAGCAGAATCCTGAATATTGTGTTGAGAATATGCAGGTAGTACAACTAGCATACACATACTATAAGGTGTCGCCTTTGAAAGGTAAAAGGTTTAAGGATGCGAAATATCAGCTTTTGTATTTTCACTCATTTCATTATCTTGTTTCCTCTGATTATCAATGTATACCGGCGGTAGGCAATCGAGACAAATCACGGATGTATAGGCAGGTGCATACATACTTTTCAATGGCCGTTTTCGCTATGAATACTACATATTTCAATTAAATTTAAATATATACATTTTGAAAAACTTACAATTTACAACAGAGCATAACAAATAATCTTGAATTTAGCATAAATAATTACGTATATAAATCTTGTTTTAGTTTTGTTAAGCATTTAAATCGAATTATTTAAACGATGAACTTTTTAAATCTTGAAATATGTATACCTTGTATACTAACTTGAGCCTTTTCTTAATTGGAAGTGACTGAACGCTAAATATATACATCTTTTATAGCATTCTACAAACTTGCGTATAAAGGACAGCTAATTTAATTGATAACAACAGTTTTTATTCAACAAGTAGTTTTATAACACAGTGACTAAGACTGTTCACGTGACTTTACACCACGTGAAGTCCAAAGTATCTCGTACTAACAACAGGTAACCGCCATTTACTTTATTTCGAAGATTTTATGAGATTTTAATGTGACGTAAATTACGTAACCTTTTTTTGTCAAATGTCATTTCTATTGGTCACTATGTTGTCCACCCAGTTTACTTCTATGTCCACATTAATTAATGGCTCTGCGGTAACCACTTTCGTACCATTTAGTGATGTCGCTGTAACAGTCCCATTTTCTGCGTGACAGCTCCCACAATCTAATATAAATAATGGCCCTTCAAACATGTAATTTATTTCTCAATGAATCCCTATTTATCTAGGTTCGTGCCTTCGTCTTCCACCGGTATTGTTGTTACGTGTGACATCTGAATGGTCCTTTCCTGTCTTTGTTTATTTACTTTCCTATATTCTATACGATGAATATATTATGCGCGAAAATAGGCTTGCAAGATGTTCGGCTGCGTATTTTGATAAGGAAAATCTTTTAGATGTATTTGTTTACTTAATTTCTACTTAAATACAAAATGACGTGTCTAAATTTGATATACAAAACATCCCTCGTCCAATCAGGGTTCAAAATACCATAATTTTTGGCAACCTGTAAACGAGAGAAAAGAGTGATCTCCAAAGTTATTTTCCATTCAATGTTTACCCCCACCGGGGTGGTTGTGAAGGTGGGGTGGGGTGGGTGTTTTTGCGAGCTTACCCAGGGAAATAAGACAAATGTAATAATTGATTGTCTAATTCCCATCAAGGTCTAATGCTGTATAGGGTGGGAATCAATATTAATCAGGTATACCCATGTTGGTACGGGCTCTGTTTAGATAATTTAATTCTAATCCCCTGGGTATGCCCACACTGAAAACATTGACATGTGCATAACACTTAGAAATTGACAAAGTTGCTTTTCTTCTACCTGCTGGTAAAATTATTCCCATATTGACTATATTGACAATTACTTTACAAATTTAAATAGCACGATAGTGTTATGCAAATGTATTTGTTATTTCCTAGTGATACTGTTTTGTTCATCAATAAACCCACACATCAGGATATACTGACCCTATGTGAACCAGTTAACACATTTATCGGGATATACTGACCATATGTGGACCAATTAACACATATATCGGGATAAACTGACCCTATGTGAACCAGTTAACCCATATATCGGGATATACTAACCCTATGTGAACTATTTAACACATATCGGGATATACTGACCCTATGTGAACCAGTTAACCCATATATCGGGATATACTTACTCTATGTGAACCATTTAACACATATATCGGGATATACTTACTCTATGTGAACCATTTAACACATATATCGGGATATACTGACCATATGTGGACCAGTTAACCCATATATTAGGATATACTGACCCTATGTGAACCAGTTAACACATATATCGGGATATACTGACCCTATGTGAACCAGTTAACCCATATATTAGGATATACTGACCCTATGTGAACCAGTTAACCCATATATCGGGATATACTAACTCTATGTGAACCAGTTAACCCATATATCGGGATATACTTACTCTATGTGAACCATTTAACACATATATCGGGATATACTGACCATATGTGGACCAGTTAACCCATATATTAGGATATACTGACCCTATGTGAACCAGTTAACACATATATCGGGATATACTGACCCTATGTGAACCAGTTAACACATATTTCAGGTTATACTTTCTCTCTGTGGACTAGTATGCCCACATACCAGCCAATACTTTCTCTTTGCTGAACAATAACCCAAATATCAGCCAAAACCTTCAATAATCTGACGAGTAAACCCTCTTATCAGTGAAGGCTATCCCTTTGCTAACCCTGTAGGCCCACATATCATCCAAAGCATTGCCTTCGCTGACCAGTAAACCCAATTACCAGCCAATATTTTCTTTTTGAATAAAGAAGCATTTCAGTTACAAATACAATACAAAATAAGCTGTCAGTATAGTTCAACATATTTTAAACCTATACATTATATACAATGTTTCGAACATATTTTAAACTAAACCTATAAATTATATAAAATGTTTCACTTTTTGTGTACATATGCTAATGGTTGTATTTAGTATTCACGTGTGTCATCTACAAAGTCGAATTGCTGATCTCAAAATGTTTTAAATATGTCATTAACAATGTTTTCAATATAATTCTATGATGATACCTATATATGAGATTGTATGATGAATTATAAATTACACGAAATGAAAAATCTCACTAACACATTTTCTGTTTACTATCAAACATAAATTAAGACGTTTTCAGAGTAAGTGCTCACTCATCCAACCGGAGCGCAATTAAATCATATCTCCACAAATTATAAAATTCCCCCACTTTGCTCACAGTATTTTATTCCGGTTACTGCACTTCTGCAGGTTAACATGTTCAAAGGAACTTTTATTGCCATCTCCAGCATGCCCGCTGTGATTATTATGGTTGTATAAAACTTTAATCTGAGATAATTTCAACAACTCGTTGCTTCGCCCTAGAACCTCCGCATGATTCTCCATAGTTTCACACATTGTTAGACAATGGCTGAATGTCCTAACATGTTAACCTACATGCAACACACAAATCACGAATTACTTGAATTGCAAGGTTTATTTCTTTTTTAACCCTTTGCATTTTGCTTCAACATTACTTTCGCCTTTATTTAATCGCCAAATCGCAACATCTTAAACGTGTTAATTACTCTCAAATATTGGTCTAAGAAAGTGCTCGCTTCTGGCTTCAAAAGAATAATCTGTTAGGGGTTCCTTTTGATAATAATATTGCTACTTCAGGTTATTGCGGCACACATAGATTTCTTTCAGGCTTAACGACGTTGGGTATTACATGAGGTTTTTGAAAATGCTTGATTATATCATTATTGCCGATGTAACCTCCTTGATTTGTATTCGAGATGTCTTAGGAATATCACCGGTGCACGTTCAATGGAACAATCAAGTGTATACATTACACAAGGGGAGCAATCACGTGTGTACATTACACAAGGGGAGCAATCACGTGTATACATTACACAAGGGGAGCAATCACGTGTGTACATTACACAAGGGGAGCAATCACGTGTATACATTACACAAGGGGAACAATCAAGTGTATACATTACACAAGGGGAACAATCACGTGTATACATTACACAAGGGGAGCAATCACGTGTGTACATTACACAAGGGGAGCAATCACGTGTATACATTACACAAGGGGAACAATCAAGTGTATACATTACACAAGGGGAACAATCACGTGTATACATTACACAAGGGGAGCAATCAAGTGTATACATTACACAAGGGGAACAATTACGTGCATACATTACATATAGCATAGCATTTATAATTGAACTGAATGTGGTTTAACGGCTCATCAGCACAGTATAGGTTATTTAGAGCCGCCCCAGAGAGAGGGGAAGGATACACAGGAATCCGGGAACCGTTCCCTTCTCTTATTATCGAATATATTCCTAAGGTTCTTTAACGTGCTCGAAGGATAGCCGATACACGGGACTGCCCGGTTTACGTCCCCTTCCGACGAGGCTAAGGGAAAGTGTCTTGCCCAGTATAGCATTGAGAATGCATGCGATCATATATATGATACGATTCAGTTAAATCAGTATACAAGTCAGGAATGTCCAGTGAGTATACATCTCCAGCTGACGGGAGGACATCACCTGCATATCACTTAGAATCATAGCAAACATGAGAGGTTGTAATGGTGTCAGAATGTTGTATAGTTTTATATAAATAAATTATTTATAGCATAAAACTGACAACGTTTGTAATTAAAAAAATGACGTCAAATAGTGTAGCTTTCTAGTATAAAAAGTATACTAAACGAAAAAGAAACGCAACTCTGGAATTTCTGCTATATACTTCTCACTTAATTCCACATACTATTCCTAAGAAATCCAAAGATGTTTTGTAAACAAAAAGTTGCAAGTAGTTAGAAAAAGGACACAATTGTGATGTTGTAGACGTTTTAATCATAGTACACTTTGTAACAAGAAATTCATAAATGTTATAGAGCCATGTCAGTACTGTATTTAACGTAAAGAATTGCAAAATGTTGCATCCTAATATTCATCACATGCTTGAGCCAAACGCGTACTCTGTCAATAATGAAACTTTGAACGAATACAATTTGCTGTGTGATGTGTTGTTTTAGTATTTTTTCCGAAAGAGATTTTACGTAGCCATGTACAATTCGATTAACATCAGAATATTGTACATACAATATATAGCCATATTCCCGAGTTGCGTTTCTTTATACACTATACAAAGCAAGTGTAAGTTGAATATTCTACAAAGAAACTGTAATTGTCTGTACTTGTTGGTGCAAATAGATAATACAAAATGATTGCTGGGCTTTTAGAGACGTATTTCTACGTGTTGGTATGTTTCTGTGGTTTGATCACTTTGAAACAACGTGCTTCATTGTTTATTGTGTGTGCACAATCTTTCTGAATTGGTTATATGCACTTATGTCACTGATCAGAAAGGAACGACATGCAAAACAATACCGAGCGTGGTTTTAATGTCAGAATCATCTAATCACACGCTATGTTTAATTTTCAGGTGAAGCAATCCGTTTAGCCCGTGACTTTGGCTACCTGTGCGAGACAGAATTCCCCTCACGTCAGTGCGCAGAGTACAACAGCAGGCAATACACCGACCCTGCTGACCAGATGACCAGAAAAAACATGATTCTGGCAACAAAGTGAGCATTTCAAGCAATTATCAAATACGCGTTTAGTTATATAAGTATTTTAAAAAGAAACCATACGTTTGTTATACCAATACAATGTTAATATTTTGAACTCAACGCATTAATGTTTGAGGTGCCTGTTTCAGCCAGTGTTTTCAGCATTGACATAAAAATGTTGACAATATTTAAATTAATTATATGTCATTAAAACTGGAATGTCATAACGATACCTTAGTTTTGAAAATCCGTTGAGAAATACATATTTTACAGCGAACATACTTTTTGATATGGATTTTCTCGTGTAAACTCCTCGTTTCTGGGTTAGTAGAAATACTATTTATCTCGAATAACCTCAGTTAGCTTAAATATTTTGTAGCTCGTTTCTGGGTTAGTAGAAATAGATTATCTCGAATAACTTCAAATAGCTTAAATATGTTGTAGTTAAACGTGCAGGTTTCTTAATTTGTATTTATCCAACACATTAAAAACATTGTTGAATAAACATTTTTAAAGATATCTCGCAAGTCTTTCTTGTTAAACGATTAAAGTATTTTATTTACCTCTAAAAATTACATCTGTTTCACTCATTTAATATAACTAACACATCCTTAAAGTTCTATAACAGTATTTGTGGTCGCGGATTGCAAATATATCTAACACCCCTGTTAACGTGTCCTATATGTGTACAAAAACTTTCAAGAATGTCACTACTACATTATTTTTTTATTAATATATTCTTTTAGCTAATTCTATACCTGTTGTAAGCGATATGCCTCTAAGGTACTTCTTGATTGTCTTCCTGGGTATAACCAGTACTAAGCAAAGCAAATAAAGTGCCTTGCTCAGGGACACAACACATGTGGTTATGGCGGGGATCGAACCCACGACTTTTGGTTCATGGGTCCAACGCTCTACCACTAGACCAAGCGCTCCACATGTACTGAAGGTTTTTTGAATATCAGTAGTTTTATCTCACAAAAGATCGTAACAAAACTACTGAGTTGTATTGACACACTTCAATTTAAAGAACAATTATTCATACCTCTTTTCTTTCTTTTATTTGCAGACAAATCTTAAAAGAACTGATGGACTTATTAAATCAAGACAGATCGGCGTTAGGCAACACCAGACCTCAAATGATATTAGAGCCAAACATACAAAGACATCTCTCACATTTTAGTCTAATCACACACGGATTCGGTTCGCCGGCTGTGGTGGCATCTCTTACATCAGTGCAAAATTACCTGAACGAAATGTTAAAAATAATGGACAAAAGTTTTGCCACTACAAATAGCATGGATCCTAAAAAGACGGAGAAGGATGACTGACTATAAACAGAAACAACACGCATTATTGATCCAGTGAAATTTATCCGCAAAAAGTATCGCAACCAAACATCAAATACACTGAAAAGCATTAGCTGTATTAATGTGTTAGTAATTTATTGTTGATAGCGGACGGAGGCAAGGTTCTGTCCTAGCTCTACACGTTTTTAAACATATTTGAGGATTTATGGAGAACTTGTGGTGACAGATATGTTGAAACAGTTCCGCATTTACCTGGAGGGGATCACGCGCCGTTCAGGTGTGGGGAGATGTCAGCCTTTGATGAAATTAATGATATTTTCATTGACTGATTGATTTTCTATCGATCACTAATTTTACGATGATATAGTCGCATACTATATCATACTACATTTTAAAGGGTATTCTAAGTATGCATTGCAAGATACGTTTATTTCTTGCATATTCTGTTAATCTTTTAAAACCTTCCACAGGATGCTTGATTCAAACATTTAATAAAGCAAGTATGTTTAATGGAAGAGTTATCGTGTGCAGTAGTTGCTAGCTCAACACGTTTAGTCAGCATGTTACCATACTGTTAGTATGACACAGTACATAAATATGGTACTTGAAATGCATTTTATTGCTATGACTTGCAATAGGTTCATTAAGATCGGCCAGATTTGCGTGTGCTATAAAAGCGAATTTTTCTAACGGCAACAAACAGCTATCAAAGGGACACAATCAAAGTGCCTTGCCACGTATCAGAAACAATGTTAGAGAAAATATATCATTGAGAGTCTTGCCACATGTTTGCCAAATACTAGTGTGTTTGTCGCAAACTCATGTTATTTATTAATCATGTTTAAAGCAACCCATGTCATGTTTGTGTTTTGAGATTCTGTGTATAGTGAAAATGGTGACCCTTATAGATGTACTATTTATTTTGTTCATTATTATTCGAAATTTTATTCCCATTTGTCTCGCATTATGACATACGTACTGAATTCATGCAAAATTGACAATGTTTTTTTTTTATATATATAAATATATTTTGAATGTAACGACTATTGGCGATTCAAGAGGCGGACACTAATTAAGACACGACATTCCTAAACTTGGGTCGTCAGCAAGATGTAATTGTAGATAACCAAAACGAGATATACACATCAAAACGAGACTCTAGTCCAAAAGATGGTGTTGAAGACGGACACGTTTCTATGTATCGGCCAGTCGGAGTATGCCGAAAATATCGCAACTATGATAGACGAGAATTACGATACACGATCATGAAACATCTAAGCGCAATACACTTTTGTGTAAGTCGATTATGTTATTTGGAAAGGTGGTAACAAGTAAAATATAAGTAGGTACATTAGAATTGTGTATGGTACTGCTTTTTGTTAAACCGTTGCCCTCCTGCATAGTCAACACGACAGTGTAGTAACCTTGGCGTCCCGTCCCCACTCCACCTCCCTACTTGACAGTGTGGCGAGGGCTACAAAAACCTTTAAAACACTCACACGATTGTTTACTTTTGTCTTACCTTGTGAATTATTTCTGATACATATTCATTATTTCTACACCTGCTCTGTTGTAATATATACTTATACCGAGCGGTTAAGTAGAAAGAACACATGCCATTTTGATTATTGATGATCAATTGTTGATTAACAATGTTACATGTCCATGGTACTGTGTTGTTATAGTGTGGTAATTAAAGAATAAAATGTATTTTACAAAATATAAACCAAATCAAAATTAACGTTGTATCTGTCTTTCACCAAAGCTGGTCAGCTTTGCCATTATTATTAAACTGTTCCATGTATATATCTGGGGCATTGTTTTTTTCTTTTCGGTAGGGCAAGTTTTCTAACAGCTTTCTTTTATTTATTAACGTAAGTAAAAAAAACACTAAAAAAAAACCACGACGATACATAACTTGCTCTCGGAGATAACTTGTGCTCAAGTAGTTTTCCATTTTTGATCTTCGTTTGTCCAAAACAAAAATATTTTACAAAACTGTAATGTTGTCCTGTTGTTTGCCAATGATATAGTTGTTGCATGTTGCCCTGTCATGTCTGTAAAACTTACAAACTCGCTTACACCTACACGATAGTCATGTTCACGATTGTCCACCTCTGTCTCTGTGTTACCATAGTAATATTTCTGAGACAGATGTTTTACATATTTAATGTCGATAGCTAAAGGGAAATAATTATGCGCATGTCGTCATCAGTGAGAAAATGTGAACCAAGAAAGGGAAATAAATGGTTACAAAAAATACTTAGTTGTGAATTTGTTCCATATTTGTCCCTCCATTGTACAGTTTATACTCACTCCTAGTCACGTAGGATGCAAACTGGATATTTGGAAATCCAACAAAGGAAAAAATCTAAACATGTTGCTTTGCATACATGTATATTTTTATTTCAAGGTATGTAAATTCAACGACGCATCATCTTATCAGGGCTAATATATAGTGAATTTATACTATTTATGCCGCCTGCGTAGCATGGCAGACACTTAGGGATCACTTTGTCTGTCGTCGTCCGTCGTCGTCCGTCACGCTTTAACCTGCAACCTAACCTTGGCCATAACTTGAAAAGCATTTGACCTATGTTCATAACACTTCACACACATCTTCATATTACTTCACGGAATGTCGTTAAACATGTCCAATTACTCCGACTTTCATTTTGGCAGAGTTATGTCCCTTTTCATAAAATTTTAACCTGGAACCAACCCAAGCTGAAATAAGCACTCTGCAGGCAACACAAGTGTTCCGTGGAACACAGGATGCGAAGAGCATATTTCGAAATCCACGAAAGGAGAAGAAAAAACATGTTTTTTTAAAACATTTAAATGGGATCAATATGTAATTAGTTTATCAACATTTACTCATAGCTTCCAACTTATCAGAGACGTTACGTTGTAAACCTTCGCCTCTCACCGCTGCGGGTTCGAATCCCTCTGGGAATTCGACTTGTAAGTGAGGAAGTGTCGATTCTTACGGATGGCGGGAGGTGTACAGTACTGGTTCTACCCAGGAAAAGTATGTGATCTGCCTCCACCACAACAAATTGACAGGCATGTACATGCATATAACCTTACATGTGTTGAAAATATGTGTCATGCACACGCATATAACCTTACATATGTTGAAAATATGTGTCATGCACACGCATATAACCTTACATATGTTGAAAATATGTGTCATGCACACGCATATAACCTTACATATGTTGAAAATATGTGTCATGCACACGCATATAACCTTACATATGTTGAAAATATGTGTCATGCACACGCATATAACCTTACATATGTTGAAAATATGTGTCATGCACACGCATATAACCTTACATGTGTTGAAAATATGTGTCATGCACACGCATATAACCTTACATGTGTTGAAAATTAAGGAAAAAAACATAAAAACATCCTAAATATAGCATGGACTTGGCCACGCCCATTTCCAGGAGTAAATGTCGAAAAGCAAAAAGTCCTTATAGCAAACCTGTCTGTCTGTCTGTATGTCTGTATGTCTCTTGGTTGTAACACATGCTTTATTAAACTGTAATTTGTAGATAAATTGACACAAAGAAGAATAGGAACTTGAAACATGTTTTGTTTGTACCTTATTACTATTTAAAGTCAAATTATACTCAAAAACAGTGTTTTCTAAAAAACAGTGTTTTCTAATGGGGATGGGGGTAAAAAAAAGCAGTCGGATGTGTATATAAACAGGATTATGTTCAAAATAAGGGGCAGACAGTGTATGATATGACACATGGACCTATGCACCTACCTCAGTAAAATATTTGGAATAAAATATTTGACGAACTGATGAAATCATAAAATATTGTGTGTTTTTTCGGAAAACGGGTTTTGTCTCGACTGAAATTGTGGTAAATTGAAAATAAAGAAAACATGCACAATTGTGTACACTAAAAGCTTTCTTTTTTCCCATGAGTGCTTGTATATGACTACTGTTAGTAACAATAATGCTCATTGTTCAATAAATTGGAAAATACAACCCGGTATAGGTTGCGGTATCCTTAATATAGCATGGACTTGGCCACGCCCCTTTCCAGAGTGACCTCAGCCAGAAGTGAAAGGTCACACAAATTAAAACATGCCAGATAAATGTTTAAAATACATTTTCAGAGTTGTTAATTAATTAATAAATAACATTTATTAAAATAAGAGCATTTATTTTTACCAAATGTGTTTTTTAAACATGAAATTGTGAGATTAACCCCCACTCAAAAACAGGTAAATATTTACTGCGGTTTTGCATGTAAACAAATATGGCGGCCCTCATGGAAAGTTCTGTAGGGGAAACATGCTGAATTTTAACTTTCAGCACATTGGACTTGGACTTACCTTGAAAATAAGACACATCTTTTTGAATTTGTATGTTTATTTTTATTTTTTATCTTCGGAAAAGCTTGCATTGTGGCCTATGGGAATGCAATTAGTGTACCGCAACCTGAACAGAATGAATGGTGTTTTGCGGCACGCCGACACAAAAACAGGTCATATTCTGCGCAAAGACCGATGACAATGAAATTTCCGTTAGAAAAGATACAAGGTTATACGTAGCATCGGTAATGAACAATTTAATTTACATAATTATCAAGTATATGTAGGACATTCTTTTCAAACGATATTTGCGAAAGAACTAGCATTAACTGCTGCATTACAGAAGTCATAAGTTCTTATTTCAATGTAAAGGGAAGTAATTTTAAAATGTACGACTTTGGTTCGTTATTTCAAGGTTGTTATCATTTTTTTCCTTTTGCCTTTTTTTAACAATTTAAACACAGAACATTTATACCATATTATTGGTAATATTCTTATACTGTTATATGACATATGCTGTTTTAACTCAATGGGCGATAACTATTTGTAACAAATATTTTCATTGGATCGCACATTTAAGTGATTAAGAAGAACACCCTATGACATGCACATGTTTTTAAGTATATTTACATAGCCGAAGTACATTGGTCTAGTGGTAGAGCATTTGCCTTGCATTCGGGAGATCGTAGGTTCAATCCCATGCCACGACAAACCAAATAATTCAACAAAATGGTTGTAGTCGCTTGTAACCGTACCATTGCTTGACAACCATCTAATGGATGCTACGTCTGACTGGTCCATTGTCAGAAAAAGTGAGGTATCGTGTACTACGACGTGGTATTCCAGGTTTACCACCACTAATTACATGTAAACCTCCGAGGTGAAGGCGAATGTACTTCCTATAATAAAAAGTAATCCCTCCTTTTTTGATGGAAATGTGCATTATAAGTAGGGGAAAACTGCCCATTTCAGTTCGATTCTGTGGTTGTATGTCTAAGAAGCGTATTAATAGGTTTTACTGGATCACTGGTGAACATTTTCGAAATTTCGACTCTATGCTTACACTTTGTGAGCAACCATCACTGAAAAAAGCTGTACCCTTGAACTGTTTAGTAAACAAACAAGAACTGTCTTACCTGTCTTGTGAACCCACCTTTTCTTGTGATTTTTTAAGCGGACAATTAGTTTTCTTTATGAAAATTACACTGCTGCATTATCCATATTTAAGCTGAAGTTGCAGCAAATCATTAATATGTGACACTTTAACATTGGTGTCTATGGGGAAAATAATTAGTGGTTTCATACCTCCAGTGTGACACCACTATAACTGCTATAACTAGACAGTACACATGCATGCTAAAAGTTCAGACTGCATTGTACAGTCACGCTTTAACTGTCCTACCGGTTCAGTGGTTGAAGGTGACGGTTGAATGATATTTCACGACATTTTCATCACATTTAGGCTATATATGATGGTTGGTTCGGTTCATTTACGTACATGGGCGTAGGGACTATAAACATTTGAACCGCACGCACGCTCGTACGCATACACCCCCCCCCCCCCCACCCCCCCACCCACACATTACATTTATTTGAGCTTGATGTGTACAATTAGTGCTAGACATAATATATAACATAATTATGAAGCAACATACTATTTATAAATAACACCCTTGAAAATCATAAAATCTAAATTACTTCGCTTTATGATAATAAATCGATTTGTTCAATATGCCTGGAATGTTAATACATTAATGACAAAATGCATCTACTCATGAAGCGCTGGCCACCTGGATTGACATCGTGAAGTAACAGATGGTCACCAGTGGATTTCTGCACTTCGTCGTTCTCTACAAAAGAGGCGAATTAATTTAAAAGAAATAAACCAGGGTTTTTGACACAGCATCATTAAAAAAAAACTGACCAATCAGTGACCAGAAATAAGACATACCAATACATTCTGGTAGGTGATAAACTCGGTCTTTATCCTTGATGTTCAACCAAGTTTACTGTTAAAGTTAAGGTATCTACATATTGATTCTTTTAAAACCCTGCATATTTCATGCACATTCATGTAACTTGATTCAATATATGTATCTTTTGAAATCAAAATCTTAAACATTATCGTCTTTTTACACTACCAATTTTTTTATTTTACTATAGAACCTAAGGATAAAAACCGAGTAACACAAATTTTATCACCTGAAAATAAAATAAAATCTCAACATCTCTGAAATGCAAAATTATGAATTGTAGAAATGTATTGTATGAAAGCTAGGTCTACGAGGAAGACATCCTAGAATATATATGTAAAAGCGCATAAATATAAATACAAGATAATAACGAATGTCATTGGTATCTGTTTTAACACATTAAAACAAGAGGCCGAGGGCCTGAGGACGCCCTACTGAACTTACATATGCATAGGCACTGGCCGTTCCATTTGTGAAATTCAGTAAAATGTGCATGCACATTACTTGTCAACATCGAAGAATTGTGTTAGCCTCTACTTTATGGATCCTCTCACGCCCTTTTGCTTGACAAAAAGAAAATTCATTACAATTTAGTTAAAGTTAATTGAGTAAACAAACTAAATTTACTCAATTACTTTAATAAAAGGCTTCTCATTTTAATCAAATTGTATTTAAAGTTTTATTTAAGAAGAGCTGACGAGGTAGAAATTAGGAAAATTACGCATACATTACAGAGTTATTGCCCTTGATTATTCCGAAGTTATGGAATTGCAGCTTGTAAAATAACTTAGTTAACAGCTGCTGATTCTCAACAAATTTAATTTGAAGATGTTTCAATAAGATCTCAGCTGAGATTTATCACGAACAAATGCATGTGCGTACTACAGATGTTATTGCCTTATAAGGGAACCTTAGCGTGTTTAAACAATAACTTTATCTGCGTCTCCGTGGCCGAATGGTTAACGACGTTGCGTTGTAAACCTTCGCTTTTCACCGCTGAGGGGTTTGAATCCAACTGGGAGCTCAACTTGTAAGTGAGGAAGTGTCGATTGTTACGGATGGCGGGAGGTGTACAGTATTACCCAGGAAAGGTGGGTGGCCTGCCCCCACCACAAAAAATCGAGCGACATATATAACCTTACATGTGTTGAACATTTTCAACACATGTAAGGTTATATATGTCGCACGTCAAACACCATGTACAAACAAACAATCTAAACAATACAATAACTTTAGTAAACGGCTTCGGATTTTCACAAAGTCTGAAGGTTTGTTTAAACAAGGTCTTCAACAATGAGCAAACATGAAGCATGTGTTACTAGAGATATTGCGCTAGATTAAGTAAAATGTTCGTGTCCCGTCCATAATTCTTAACAAGGGCACAGTTAGCCCCAGTCCCCAGCCAAACAGGCATGTTTAATGGAAACGTTTGTTTTGTTTGTAATTATGTCAATTCCAATACATGTAAGGTAATATATTTGTGGTGGAGGCAGACCACTTTCCTTGGGTAGCACCAGTACTGTACACCTCCCGTCATCCGGTATTGTTGGAGGAATGGTGTTTTGTAACAGTAACACATGTTATAAATAAACTATAAGGAAGAACTAGCTGAATACCATTATACACCTACACTGCTAGGGATCAATTTCTCTACTTCGTCTGATAAATGATGATGATGGTGATAATCGTCTACTCTGCATACTGCACACAAAACAAAAATCCAGGGTTTCACACCAGTACGTTTATAATTGACAAGAATACATTTACAGTTGTGTCCAAACATATCTTCGTGGAGCGCTGTGGTCTAGTGGTAGAGCGTTGAACCCATGATCCAAAAGTCGTGGGTTCGATTCCCGCCATTGTCATATGCCATATGTCACTGAGCAAGGCACTTTATCTGCATTGCTTAGTACTGGTTCTACCAAGGAAGACATCGAGAGTGATTCAAATAAGTTCATAGAGCTTTCGTTACAATCGATGTAAAATAAGTTTAAACTAAACATATCTGCAAAAACAGCACTTTCCTAAAAATGTCATGTGACGACCATCTTGGATTTTTATGGTGACCACAAATGTTCGGAAACCTGAACGATTCATTTCGCATGACGGCCATCTTGGATTTGGGCACGTGGATCTCAAAACTTAAGCGAGTTTTTGCATTCATAAATATTGATTCTTTGTTTGAAAACGATTACGTTAAACAGTGTGGCCACACATATCCAGACAACTGAACCATTTTAAAACATTTTTCTGAAAATTCCATGTGGAGGCCATCTTGGATGTTGACTCGAGGATCTCGATATCGAGCTTAGCTAATATTTTGCTTTTATAAGGATGCATACCAAATTTGGAAAGGCTACTTTAAAAATTGTGGCCACAAAGTTATGGAAACATTCTAAAGCATCCTTTTTGGACATGTCATGTGGTGTCCATCTTCATAAACCTGGTTTGAAAATGATTCTTTAAAATTGTGGCCACACGTTCTGTAAAGTTTTAAAACAGCCCTTTTCGACATGTAATTTGACGACAACCGTGAATGTTGACGCATGGATCTCAAAATCCAAAGTAGGCAAGGTTTTTCATGTCTAATGATGCATACCAAGTTTTAAAAGAATATGATAAACATTGTGACTACAAATGTCAGAAAACATTTCGTATGGCGGCCATCTTGGATTTTGACACGTAGATTGGACGTGTGGATCTCAAAATAGAGCTTTTGCGAGGTTTAGCCTGTGTTATTATGCATACCAAGTGTGAAATGAATACGTTAAAAAAATCTGACCATAAATGTTCTGAAACCTGTAAGACACATTTCGCATGGCGGCCATCTTGGATTCTGAAACGTGGAGCTCAAAACCGAACTTAAGCGATTGTTTGCATTCATGAAGATGGATATCTAGTCTGAAAATGATTCGTTTAAAACGAAGGTCACCGATGTCCGGAAAACTTCGGGACGGGCAGAACCCCTTCTTATAATCCCCATTCGGTCCTTCCGCCGGCGGGGACAATACTAAAGTGAACCACTATTGGTGCGCGTGTGCGTGCGTGTGTGAGTGTGTACGAGTGTGTGCGTGTGTCAGCATTTATTCACACAAATCATCATAACCATCAACATCACTACATGATCACCACCATCAATCATCACCATCAATCATTATGATCATCATGATCATCATCATCCTCTAATCAATCATACTAAGTACTGGACATAACAGTAAATTAATATATCGTGCACACGAGACAATATATCGTGCACACGAGGCAGTAAACCACGTAGCCACGACTTAACTCGTGACAAATAATACGTGTGTTTTGTAAAACTGTGGAATAGTGGCCCTTGCAACCACAGAAAAGGTTTCCCAACGATACCAGAAATAACTTTTTTGAAGCGAAGTTAGAATCCAACAGAAGACATAAGCTTGCAACAAATAGAAAATGTACTAAGTGAATTAATATAAAAAATCAATGTTTGGAGTGAAGATAACTAATACAACTTCAATGTTTAGAGCGAAGTAATACAGCACTATACTCTTTATTACATTTGTTAAAACATTTATCAAAATTTGTTATGGTATGCTTAGTGGTTGACCCACTTTGAACGTGCTATGACAGAATGTAGACCCTATCATGACGCCTACGTAATCCTGAAAGGTTGATGCTTGTTTTCAGTCTTGTCCTGTCGTGCCCTGAATAGTTAATTCTTTGTGATATACTAAAGGAATAAAAAAAGAAACGCGGTATGCCGGTGTCATATTTGAGACAGGCTAGTGATACTAATAAGTATACTGAGTTGCAAAAGAAAGCGTACACAGCTCAGTTGCGAAAGAAAGTGTGCACTGAGTTTGTTTTAGAATTAATTGTATAATTTCCAAAATGAATATGTCATGTTCGGTACCAAAACCTTTATCATTCTATTGCCAATATCATGTTGTCATTTGTTTTTCAATAGTTGAATCAATAAAGGACTGTCGCTTGATAAAGGGGATAGGGGTGTACATTTTCAAAGTGTACACTTTCTTTTGCAACTGAGTATATATAGTTTCGATAAATAATCAAGCTGAAAAGAAAACATTCGCATAATTACAGTACACCATGCTCAGATATGTGTATATCTGAAACGATGAAGTTGTCTTATTTTGCATGTTTAGGGAAGCTTTTCAACATTTTTAGATTAAAAAAGTAGTATCATCGAAGTTTAGGTATATTTTATCTAAATTTATAGAAAATGCTCGTCTGTATTCAAAGAAATGTGCTTGCAATTTAATGCATTTTTTGAGGGAAATGTTTTTTTTTTATTATTTATAGAAATCGATGCAATCTTACAAATGCGTGTAAAACATTTTGAAATATTACCGTTTGAAATACTGAGGTGAGTGTCAGTATTATTGATATCCATAGTGCTATTTTATTTGCTTTTAAATGCAGATTGAGCTGTTTCAAGACAAACAGGATCATTTTGCCGCGTGTACACATGTAACGTTTTCAGCCCAGCGGCGATATGGCCGTAACTTCTTTGTTCTGCTAATAAACATCAAGCAACAGATTGTTTTAAGGTTGTTATCGACTAATTGTCAGCAAAGCCTTTGAAGTAGAAACAGTATAACCAGCATCATTGGCGGATCTCATGATACCGCAATGCCACTGTGTATCAGAGATTTCACTGTGATTGGTCCTAGGCACGAAAACAAAACTGAAAATGGCTAACCAGTTCCTTACTAAACTTCCAGACAAAAGCACAATTTGTTCCCAGAGAAATTTGACAAATTGATTGCGTTGGTCTTCTTTCTTTTAATCAAATTATATAAAAGGTATAAACTGCATTTTTATGGATAGCAAGTAGTGAAAACAATACGTTTTATGGAATACTTCTTGACAGCTTGATGTCATAACCGAACAGCTTTACCACACGATCATTACTTTTAATGAAATAGCAATTTGGCCATGTGATTTAGACTTCAACATTTGGTCGATTTCTGTATTTCACTTTTCTCAAAATTCAGAGTTAAATGGGTACCGTTGTGAAAGCTTGGGTTTGGAAAAATAATGCTCGATATATAGGAAACTGTTTAAAGTTACATGTACATATTATCTTAAAAATCTAAATTAAAAGAAATTAAGAAAATGCGACATTGTGACAGACTGATAAAAACAGCTAAAATTGAAAGCGTTAAGGGGTCGCCTGGAGTGGGTGGGGGTGGTGAAAACGAAAATCACAATTTCTCAAAAATGTGCAAGTTGGTGAGAACAATTTTTGCATATTTCCTTATATTGCATTATAATAAGTGAATTGCAGTAGGTTATTAGTAAAGAAGTTAACAGGTAAGGAAAAAATATAAAACGTTTACATGCGTCCAAACAGTCAATGTGGTTGTTTTATTCTGAAAGCAAATACACTATTATATAGTCCATTCATCTGTGAACAATATCTTGAGAAGAAATGATCCATGAAAGTGTTTACACTTTGAAATCCTTATTTCTATGACCACACTGTAACTTCAACACTGTATTTTCTATGCAAAATGTATAGTATTGTGTGCAGTGAGTGCCAGAGTTCCACAATAAAGAGAAACGCACACATTATTTAGAAACGTTCTGACTTGTGGGGTGGAAGTGAGTATAATCAAACCGTGATCTGTTTTATTTGCCGGCAAAAGCTGAAATGTACAAGCACGTTGTCATACAATTGGTGAAAAAAAGAGAAATTAACATCTGGTATGCGCATATGCAAATGTGGAAAGATGAATATCTGCAGTTTTAGATAGTACGTTTCGACATTAATCAGCATTAAAATGTTTCTGGTTTACAGAAAACAAATACTCCTAACATAGTATGAAAATGGTACGAAAATGTTCCATGCGAATCCACAACACATTAATACGAGCAAACAATTCATAATCTTGATAGAGCATCATCAAAAAAACTGACCAATCAGTGACCAGAAATAAGACATACATAATACATTCTGGTAGGTGATAAACTCGGTCTTTATCCTTGATGTTCAACCAAGTTTATTGTTAAATTTAACGTATCTACAATGCGATTCGTTTAAAACCATGCATATTTCATGCACATTCATGCAAACTGATTCAATATATTGTACCTTTCAAAATCAAATTCTTGAAATTATCATCTTTTTACTCTGCCAAAGATTTTTATTTTACTATAGCACCTTAGGATAAAAACAGAGTAACACAAATTGTATCACCTACTGAAAAGTATGAAACCACTAATTATTTTCTCCATAGACACCAATGTGGAAGTGTCACATATTAATGATTTGCTGTAAATTCAACTCACGTATGGATAATGCAGCAGTGTAATGTTCAGATAGAAAACTAATTTTCCACTTGAAAAATCACCAGAAAAGGTGGGCTCAAAAGACATGTAAGAAAGTTCATTTTTGTTTACTAAACAGGTCAACGTACCAGCTGTTTTCATTGATTGACTATTTTCATCGCTCAAAAAGTGTAAGCATAATAGAGTCGAAATTTCGAAAATGTTCATCAGTGATCCAGTAAAACCTATTAATACGCTTCTTATACATACAACCACAAAATCGAATAGAAATGGGCAGTTTTCCCCTACTTATAATGCCCATTTCCATCAAAAAAGGAGGGATTACTTTCTATTATAGGAACTACATTCGACTACACCTCGGAGGTTTCTACACCTCGGAGGTTTACCTGTAATTAGTGGTGGTAAACCTTTAAGGGAAGAAAGCATGTTCAGATGTTTTTTAAAGGAGGAGTTTGTGTTGTCATTTTCATAACAAGCTTGAAAAAACACCTACTTCATGTAAATCGAATGATTACTTGCCGAGATATGGTCTTGTGAATACCAAGGACAATAGTCTGAAATCGACAAAATGATATATAGGGTCCTATAGAAACCACAGCGTCCGAACGCAATGGCATCGTAGGTCCGCACTGTACTGCAAACAAGGACTTGAAACTACAATGAAAGAGACAAAAAACAACAGAAAGTGTGGTGAAGACAGGGTTACCGACTTGGAATGGTCAGTAGGCAATAAGACCTACTGGTTAGCTTGAATCGATTTTATATGCGCACAATCCTCGCTATTATCCTGTCTTCAGCGCCCAAATAGACAAGACAGTGTAAACAAAACTAAATCCCATCAAAAGGAAATCTCTAACAATAAAGTCCACATCCAGAGAAACCAACTAAAGATATACATACAAAATAATAAACATCTCAGGATGTATCCAGAATCGTACTGAACAACCATTTTAGTTGCAGCTAAAGAGAAGACCAATCCAGGGTACGACCAGAAAACCCGAGGGACGAAAGCTCATGCACCCACCTCCCTTAGTTGGGGTTTCAGTAGGTACAATCATAGAGTCCCAAGAGGTAGTCCAGTAAAGTCAAGAGATATTTTTTTAACATTTACACTATCTGTATTGTCATACCAAATGGCATTTCTTGTCAATACACCATATTAAATAGATCAAATGTTTAGAACAGTCAATGGACATCAATAAAATATGCATTTTAGGTACAATTAGGACGATGAATATGCCAATTTATGTCGATGTTCATGGCAAAATTGATTGTTTAAGCAAATTTTCCAAATTGGTGGTACCATACCTGATTATAGTAGCAAATACGAGCTCAATAATGCCAAAAATACCGCTAAAATCAAAATTGATAGTAGCTGACCGCTACCAAATCGAGTTTGAATGATACGGAATACTATTTTACCCTTTACACTAATCTTCATTTTTCACAGTATCCTATTTTAGGTGGGTAGGGGAAAGATTTAGTGGTTTCATGCCTACCAAACCTGTTGCCATACTGATTTAATTCATGAAAACATGTTCCAAACCTGCAACCTACATGTTGATACAAAAAAAAACATAGTTCAATTGCAAACACTTCACAACACGTCATTTTAAACACGAACACAAATTGAAACTCAAAATTACGGCTTTTAAAGAAAAAAAATTGGGCTTACAACGATCAAAACCTATGTAAACAACTATAGAAAACTTATTTCTGAGCTTATTTTACCAATTGTTATCGAAAAAGTGTCCCTAGGTACGAAACTGAGCGCGTCACATATTAATGATTTGCTGCAAATTCAACTCACGTATGGATAATGCAGCAGTGTAATGTTCATATAGAAAACTAATTTTCCACTTGAAAAATCACCAGAAAAGGTGGGCTAACAAGACATGTAAGAAAGTTCTTGATTGTTTACTAAACAGGTCAACGGTACAGCTGTTTTCATTGATTGACTACTTTCATTGCTCACAAAGTGTAAGCATAGAGTCGAAATTTCGAAAATGTTCATCAGTGATCCAGTAAAACCTATTAATACGCTTCTTATACATATAACCACAAAATCAAATAGAAATGGGCAGTTTTCCTCTACTTGTAATGCCCATTTCCATCAAGAAAGGATGGATTTCTTTTTATTATAGGAACTACATTCGACTTTACATGTAATTAGTGGTGGTAAACCTGAAAATAAGATAAAATCTTAACATCTCTGCAATGAAAAATAATGATCATGCTGGACCTCAATTATTGCGCTTATCAATACAGTATGAATAGAAACACATAATAGACATGTTAATTACTAAACTTACAACATGGTGCCTTCATTAAAAACAATTTTTTTCTCAGAGTTGAACTGCGTCCATAATGTTGTAAACGGCGTATTGTATTCATTTCTAACTACTAAGCACTCTGTCAGACGTAAAATTAATATGGCGTATAACAACTATCTAGAAGATATTCTTGGGGTAAATCAGGAACCATCCACAGAATCAACAAGTAAGTTCTCCTCAAAAAAGCTGTTTTCCTTTATTAAAGGCGTAAAACAGGACACGATGGGCATATCACCACTGAAGCAGAACCCCACAGATTCAGACATCTACACCCAAAACAGGGATAAGGCAAATGTGTTAAACAATCAGTTTAAGTCAGTGTTTACCCCAGCATCACCATTGAAGCTTAGTCAACTATGCCAGGAAAAGGTAACACTAGACCATGCCTACCCAGCCATGCCAGTCATTAACATAGATACCAAAGGTATAAACAAACTCTTATCTAACCTCAAATCAGACAAAGCAGCCGGACCTGATCAGATTAAGCCAGTCGTTCTGAAGGAACTTAGAGATGAGATTTCTCCCATAATACAGGTACTATTCCAAAAATCCTTAAACACAGGTCAAGTACCCAAGGACTGGTCAACGGCAATAGTAAGCCCTCTCTTTAAGAAAGGTGATAAGAGTGACCCGGCAAACTACAGGCCAATCTCCTTAACGTGCATCCTATGCAAGACAATGGAGCATATTATTGCATCCAATATTGCCAGACACTTTAATGCTCACCAGATCTTATATGAATTGCAACACGGCTTCAGAGAAAAGAGGTCATGCGAGACCCAGCTTATTCAACTGGTGGAAGAGCTGTCCAGACAGGTTGTCCACGGTCACCAAGTGGACTTGGTCCTTCTGGATTTTAGCAAAGCCTTCGATAAGGTGAGCCACCCTAAACTTCTTCACAAGCTCAAATTACACGGTGTAACAGGTGATACTCTCAACTGGGTTAAGGCATTCCTATCTGGACGAACACAGTCGGTCGTTATTGAAGGTGAGAGCTCTGACTCAGTCAATGTTACATCCGGAGTACCTCAAGGCTCTGTACTCGGCCCATTGCTTTTCTTGTTGTACATAAACGACCTCCCAGAAAATCTTCAATCACAGGTACGCCTTTTTGCTGATGATACAGCTGTTTATGTCACAGTAGATAGCCCTAATGACAGCCAGATATTACAACAAGACTTGGACAGATTACAGAAGTGGGAAGCCTCATGGGAGATGGATTTTAATCCAGGTAAATGCCAAGTACTGCACATTACTAGATCCAGGAATCCCATTCAAACCCCCTATACACTTCATGGGCATGTCTTGGAGATTGCAGACCACGCAAAATACCTTGGTGTAGACATCAGCTCCAACCTCAGCTGGAACCACCACATAGACCGCACAGCTACAAATGCAGGTAAGACACTTGGTTTTTTGCGCCGAAATATCAAGACCAAAAATGAGGATGTCAAGCAGAGCGCTTATAAATCTCTGGTAAGACCTCAATTGGAATATGCCTCATCAGTATGGAGCCCACACACACAGAAGAACATAAAGAAAGTAGAAAGAGTTCAGCGCAGAGCTGCAAGGTGGGTAAAACAAAATTATTCCCCCTATGATAGTGTAACCAAAATGGTTGATAGTCTCGGCTGGCGGACATTAGAACAAAGACGAGCAGATACTCGACTTGTATTATTCTATAAAATTGTCCACAGCCTAGTAGCGATCCCATTACCAGTCTACTTCGAGCAACCTCTCAGATTGACACGAAATATGCATCCCCTTTCTTACAGACAAGTCCATACCCGTTCAAACTACTACCAATACTCCTTTTTCCCCATGACCATTGTTATTTGGAACAGGCTGCCAGTAGATGTTGTCATGCTCCCCGATTTGGATGCATTCAAACGGGAAGTATGCAAGATCAACCACCCTATGCCTTACTAAGTGTGAGCATATATGTTTTTAAACAAATTTTAAATTTTTGTATTTAAATGTTTATTTTAAATTTTTGACTTTGAATTTAAGTCTTTGGCACTAACAACTTAACATTCACTTTCCCCTAAGGACACATATATGCTCACCACACAAATTTGTAAATGTCTTATTTTACTAGTAGGATGCTATATCTTTTAACTTTTAATGCACAGACGCGCAGCTGCATAGGTCACTCGAAAGAGGTTGATGCAGGATATATAGATAGATAGATAGGAAGTAATTCATAAACATGTAACGACAGACTGAAATCTATAACCATTGTAAATTTTAACAATACTCTCTGGCACCAGAGTTATATATGTATCCGTTTTAACACACTATTACAACCCATTTTATGAATATCTGAAACAAATGCAATACGATCTTACGATGTATGCCCTATGATCACACTGTAGAAATATTTCACTTATAGTATAGTAGGATCAGGGCATTTTCAGAAATCGTAAGATTGTGTTGTTTTTCTTTTAGATATTCATACAATGGGTAGTAATAGTGTGTTAAAACAGATACATATGTGTTTATAACTCTGGTGCCAGTGATTATTGTTATATCTACAATGACCAATAAAACAAGGTCATGGATGTGAGTCTGTCGTTTCATGTTTATGAATTACTTCCCCTGAACACAATACACCGTTTACAACACTATGGACACAGTTCAACTATGAGAAAAAAATGTTTTTAATGAAGACACCATGCATGTTGTAAGTATAGTTATTAACATGTCTATTATGTGTACTGTATTGATACGCACAATAATTCAGGTCCAGCATGATTGTATTGTCTCTTTTGCGCGTATAAATGTGTTGTGGATTCGCATCGAACATGTTTCGTACATTTTTCGTACTATGTTGTGAGTATTTGTATTCTGTAAACCAGACATATACTAATGCTGATTAATGTCGAAACGTGCTATCTAAATCAAATAATCATCTTTCAACATTTGCATACCAGATATTAATTTTCTCTTTTTTTTCACCTATTGTACGACAACGTGCTTGTACATTTCAGCTTTTACCGGCAAATAAAATTGATCACGATTTGATTATACTCACTACCACCCCACAAGACAGAATATTTCTAAATATTGTGTGCGTTTCTCTTTATTGTGGAACTGGCACTAACTGCACATCATACTATACATTTTGCATAGGAAATACATATCGAAGTTTCACTTTTTTCAGATACTGTGTGGTCATAGAAATAAAGATTTCAAAGTGTAAAAACTTCTTCTCAAGATATTGTTCACAGAGAATGGACTATATAATTGACTGTTTGGACGCATGTGGAATGAAGTCGTAAAAGGTAAACAATTTTCCTAACTTGTTAACTTATTTACAAATAACCTACTGCAATTCACTTATTATAATGCAATATAAGGAAATATGTAAAACTTGTTCTCACCAATGTACACATTTTTGAGAAATTGTGTTTTTCTTTTTCACCACCCCCATCCACTCCAGGCAGACTGCGACCTCTTAAGTAAAAACGGTTTTAAAATTCCGAACTCTTTCAAATTATTTCATATAATTTAAAGTTCCATTCGTACCTCCATTATACCGTACAGCGAATAAAGACTAAATGAAGCATATGCAATACTTTTAGTTATACACATACTGGGTTAACACAATTCGATAATAATTATTTTCTCAGTTTATTTGAGTTTTCATGTTCCGTTGATAACCCAATCTCCACCGTTTACGATTACGTGATATAGTACAATGGTCAGCGGAAAGTCAACCTCGCGATTTGACACCACCATTGATATGGGGTGTGGGGAGTGCATGAGAGTGCATGTGGGGGTGGGCTGCTGATATGGTGGTGTGGGGAGTGCGTGAGAGTGCGTGAGAGTGCGTGTGGGGGTGGGCTGCTTTAGTGGTCAACAATCATACCACTTCACACCACTTCTTTTGGACATTGTGCATGCACATTATTTTACGTAGGCCGTATGCCCTGGTAAGTACAAAAGTACAAAATGTACTGTGACGCTATGGGTATGGGATACGCAATGACGGTGGTTCATCTATGGGTATTTTGAATGTGTTGACGGTGGAGTCATATACCACAGTATACACTTTTTCGACCGCAATATAATTCTAAACAAAATTAACTGTTTATTCACTGAATTATAGCAGTAGATATTTGTTAAAATAACGCTTTCACACGGCTGGTAATCAGTGGAGCTACCTCCTTTTGGAGGTATATGCAAAAGTGATCCAGCGCCACTTCCGAGGTAGTTCAAGCGCCTAAAACACAGGTAAACAAGGTGGGTATGCTTTGCTATTTCTTCGTTATTTTCTTTCTTTGCATTGATATGAAAAATCGGGGAATGCAGTTCCGTGTAGTTATGTTTCAGCTTCGCACACGACCCAAAATTGTTCTCGAAAGATGCCTAGTTTGACGCCAGGAACTTTTAGCCCGTTCAAACTTAGCATTTTTTTCTCAAATTTATCGTCGCCGTCGAGGTTTTTCCACATATTTTTGCCTATTTACGCTACATATCGACATGAACACATCAAATATCAACCCGTTTGTGTCCGTATATTGCCTGTTGACAAAATAAATAACACGGTGAACGTTTCTGGGGGAGAAATACGCGATTTCTTAGAAGAGATGACTCCAATGCCAGAGAGATAGTTCCAATGCTATGGAGATAGCACCAATGACAACTTGGATGTAATTTCTTACTATTGCGTACGACTTTATTCTTGGTTAAAACTCCATTTGCGTACTCAAACTATTGTTTGCATCAACTTTCTATCCGTTTTGTGTCTGTTATAGTACTCTGTAATAATGTACTCACTCACCACGGTGTCCACGTCCTTCGGCTCATGTTAGCTAAAACAGGTGCATACATGTATTGTGATATAGTTCCGTACAATTTACATATTTCTGCACATTATTCGGGAAAAGTTATAACTAAAGCAATTGTTAACTTACTAATAACTATACATTTTGGAGAAATTCGTACTTACTACATGGTCCCGTTCCTTCAGTATTTTATCCGCAAATCCATAATGTATATACTAGATAACACGAAATCACCGCTAGACATGCAATTGCTTGAGAAAAAATGGTGTTATTCAACTTCGTGTTGGATGATGAGGCCCGTCTGATAAAGCTATTGTAGGTAGTAAACATATTAACAACATGGATGCAGACTTTTCATTATTTGTGTTTGTATTCCCTAAAAACAATAAAGAACAAATGTTGTGTAATAACGTACACCTAAAGTGTTTATTTGTGCTTTTTTTCTTCGTTAATGTAAAATACAAGGGATTTATATAGCTATACTCTAGATAATATTCAGTATAAGACTAATTTTCGAAGACAACCACTGTTATCCGGCGTTCAGTGTATATACCTGATCTACTCAGTCATGAAGCATGTTAGCAGTATATAGCAAGTTGTCATGCTTGTTTAATGATCAGGTAGAGTTGGGAAGTATTTCCTTAAAGATACTATAACTGAATATAAGGCTAGTGGTTGTATACCTGAAGTGAATGGGAGTTATGGTTCTTTCATATAGCAGTGTATTATGATAATGCACAAGAGTGCCAAGTTTCATTTTATTTTTTTAAGAAATGAAGAAGAACACAAACATTAACCAACACGTCAAAACGCGTGCACGGAGGGACGAATAGATGCAGACAGACAGAAATCACCAAACCATAAGCCTGGATTTGTTTCGCAATCCGGCTAATAATCTGTTACCAAACAAACATATTTGCATCAATGTATATGGAAAAGGACTGCATCATATAGGCAACCAGTATATAGTGGATGCACTAATAACTTTGGTATGTAAATTGTGTTTAAAAAAAGTAGAATGTCGTATATACGCAGTGGTAAATAAATGACATTCTCATAAGTTGTCATTGGTGCTATCTCCATAGCATTGGAACTATCTCTCTGGTACTGGAGCTATCTCTTCTAAGAAGTCCGTTATTTATTTTGTCAACGACACCAACTGGTTGATACTTGATGTTTTCATGTCGATATGTTCCGTAAATAGGCAAACAAATCAGAAAAAATCTCGGTGGCGACGATAAAGTTGAGAAAAAACTATAAAAAACTATAACGTTCGAACGGGCTAAAAATCCCTGGCGTCGAATTAGGCATCTTTCGAGAATTTTGGGTCGTGTGCGAAACTTAAACATACATTCACGGAACTGCATTCCCCGATTTTTCATATCAAGCAAATAAAGAAAAATAACAAAGAAATAACAAAGCATACCCACCTTGTTTACCTATGTTTTTGGCGCTGGAACTACCTCGCTACGATCAATCCTTTTTTAAACGTTTCTCTATTCTAGCAAACTTCGGCGCATTTACATGGTGAACCATTTTATACGCAACCGTATTTTACGCAGTTTAAAATGTTCAACTAAAAATTACGGAAGTGTTGTTATGCAGAATATGTATGCACAAAATGCAGAGCAAATTACTTTAAAAAAGGGATACAATTATTGTACGGTTAAATAATTAGTAAATGAATGAAAGATAGTAAACTATTTCTTCCAAGTTTGTAGTAAATAATTCGTGAATTGATACAACTTATGCTAACGTGTAATGGTCGGGATCTCAATTGTTTCCAAGTTAAGACCCAGTGGCTATATCCACGGGAGTGTATCCGACTGTTCATGCTCAGCCATTGTATAACTGTGGTTTCAGAGAAGACAATCTTTTAAGGTTTTCCCCAGAATGGATTGGGGTCAAATTTTGACCCCGTGTTTTCTATTTGAACACACTTCATAGAGAACCATAAGCTTTTATTGCACCTCGCACAAAATCCTAGGAATTTCATTGGATTAGAGCGGTCACATGGTGAGCCTCTATTATTCTATAGTGGGTCAGTATATTTCATAGAGGGTTACTAAAACAATATGGAATACAATTTTGATTCAAAGTTTAAATCATTTGCAAATAGTTCTTTAAATCGTTAGTAACAAACATAATAAGTAAATTTAATAATGTTTTTAAACTGTACCGGTTTTGACGTCAACGTCATGACGTCAAATTGCGCGAACGTCTCAATGACCGGCCATAACTCCGGTGTTACTAGTCCGATCTAGCTTGTTTTTTTTTAACTTCTCTGACATTCATTAATATCAACAGTTCGGACAAGTAGTTTGGTAAAGATCAGATTAATAACGGGAGCCCTATAGTGTCAACGAGGCAAACTATAGCATATTTAAGAAAATCAAAGGTCATAACTCCAGTATTACTGGTCTGATCTGGCTGGTTTTCGAACTTGTAAGAGCTTTCATTAACATCATCAATGATGACAAGTGGTAGAGGTCGGATGAAAAATTAAGGCCATATCGCCTTAACAAGGCAAACATATATCATATTTAACTAAATCAGGGGTCATAACTCCGGTGTTACTGGTCCGATAGGCTGATTTTCGAACTTCTCCAAGCTTGTATTGATATTAACAATCAGGTATTGTTTGGTAAAGATCAGGTGAAAAATGAAGGTCCTATTGTCTTAACGATGCAAACGTTAACGAACGACGGGCGGACGACGGACAACTCGTGATCACATAAGCTGAAAGATCAACGAGTTGTGCAATTATTTTAATAAGTCAGTCTGCAGATGATACTCACTACAAATCGTGCAGACCGTCCATCGGTGTGTTGCCAAGCACCAGCGTCATAATGACCTTATCCACATATAACGTCTTTATTAAAGTACTTAGCCATTAAAGCATATAATTAAGTTTCAAGCTATGTTTCACTTGTTTATCTATTCTATCTAACTATATAAGATGCATTTATGGACGGGCAAACGGATATACAGACACAAGCAAGCACAGACACGTCTGCTTGAATGCTTGGATACAGAGGAAATTGAAGAAATATCAGGGGGTTTATAAATAACAACTCATAGTCAATATGCAATATATAATATTCAATCATGTTATCTCTTAGTTAATATGCAATATATGATATTCAATAATATCAACCCATATATGGTCAATTTGCAATATATGATATTCAATCATATCAACTCATAGTCAATATGAAATATATGATATTCAATCATATCAACTCATAGTCAATATGCAGTATATGATATTCAATCATGTTATCTCATAGTTAATATGCATATATGATATTCAATCATATCATATATGGTCAATATGAAATATATGATATTGAATCATATCAATTCATAGTCAATATGCAGTATACGATATTCAGTCAAATCAACTCATAAACAATACGCAGTATATGATATTCAATCATATCAACTCATAGTCAATATGAAATGATGATATTCAGTCAAATCAACTCATAGTCAATATGCGATATATGATATTCAGTCAAATCAACGCATAGTCAATATAAAATATATGACATTCAGTCATATCAACTCATAGGCAATATGAAGTATATAATATTCAATCATATCAACTCATAGTCAATATGAAATATATGATATTCAGTCATATCAACTCATAGTCAATATGAAATATATAATATTCAATCATATCAACTCATAGTCAATATGAAATATATGATATTCAGTCATATCAACTCATAGTCAATATGAAATATATGATATTCAGTCATATCAACTCATAGTCAATATGAGTCAATATGAAGTATATAATATTCAGTCATATCAACTCATAGTCAATATGAAATATATAATAATCAATCATATCAACTCATAGTCAATATGAAATATATGATATTCAGTCATATCAACTCATAGTCTATATGAAATATATGATATTCAGTCATATCAACTCATAGTCAATATGAGTCAATATGAAGTATATAATATTCAGTCATATCAACTCATAGTCAATATGAAATATATGACATTCAGTCATATCAACTCATAGTCAATATGAAATATATGATATTCAGTCATATCAACTCATAGTCAATATGAAATATATGACATTCAGTCATACCAACTCATAGTCAATATGAAGTATATAATATTCAGTCATATCAACTCATAGTCAATATGAAATATATGACATTCAGTCATACCAACTCATAGTCAATATGAAATATATGACATTCAGTCATATCAACTCATAGTCAATATGAAATATATGACATTCAGTCATACCAACTCATAGTCAATATGAAGTATATAATATTCAGTCATATCAAATCATAGTCAATATGAAATATAAGACATTCAGTCATATCAACTCATAGTCAGTATGAAATATATGACATTCAGTCATATCAACTCATAGTCAGTATGAAATATATGACATTCAGTCATATCAAGTCATAGTCAATATGAAATATAAGACATTCAGTCATACCAACTCATAGTCAATATGCAGTATATAATATTCAGTCATATCAACTCATAGTCAATATGAAATATATGACATTCAGTCATACCAACTCATAGTCAATATGAAGTATATAATATTCAGTCATATCAAATCATAGTCAATATGAAATATAAGACATTCAGTCATATCAACTCATAGTCAGTATGAAATATATGACATTCAGTCATATCAACTCATAGTCAGTATGAAATATATGACATTCAGTCATATCAAGTCATAGTCAATATGAAATATAAGACATTCAGTCATACCAACTCATAGTCAATATGAAGTATATAATATTCAGTCATATCAACTCATAGTCAATATGAAATATATGACATTCAGTCATACCAACTCATAGTCAATATGAAGTATATAATATTCAGTCATATCAACTCATAGTCAATATGAAATATATGACATTCAGTCATACCAACTCATAGTCAATATGCAGTATATGACATTCAGTCATACCAACTCATAGTCAATATGCAGTACATGATATTCAGTCATACCAACTCATAGTCAATATGCAGTACATGATATTCAGTCATACCAACTCATAGTCAATATGCAGTACATGATATTCAGTCATACCAACTCATAGTCAATATGCAGTACATGATATTCAGTCATACCAACTCATAGTCAATATGCAGTACATGATATTCAGTCATACCAACTCATAGTCAATATGCAGTACATGACATTCAGTCATACCAACTCATAGTCAATATGCAGTACATGATATTCAGTCATACCAACTCATAGTCAATATGCAGTACATGACATTCAGTCATATCCACTCATAGTCAATATGCAGTACATGATATTCAGTCATACCAACTCATAGTCAATATGCAGTACATGATATTCAATCATACCAACTCATAGTCAATATGCAGTACATGATATTCAATCTAAGGACACAATCAAAGATCAACAACTAAATCAAACAAAATTGCAGCTTATTTCTCTGCTGCAAGAAAACGTTATTAAAAGCTCTCTGTTACATTAAAAAAAGAGGGTCATTCGATAAAAAAAAGTACGTATAAGGCTTAAGTGTGGGAAGATAGCGATTAGCTCGTAGTTCGGCTTCGATTGTGGTGTAAGAATCTGTAACTGAAAGAATGTCGGACGCCGAACTACGCGCGTGCTTCTCACAGTTATAATGCTGTAGATTTGAATCCGTTAAAAAGTAACTTTTTCAAAATTCCCTCCATATATACTCGTATATATACTCGTACAGGTATGAAACCACCAGTTATATTCCGACATCGACACCAATGTTAAAATGTCACATATAAATGATTTTGCTACCACTTCAACTCAAGTATGGATGATGCAGAAGTGTAGTTTTTTTTTATCTATATGAAAATTACACTGCATTCAAAATTATATTTTCTATAAAAATAATTTTCCACTTGAAAAATCTCCAGAAAAGGTGGGATCACAAGACATGTAAGAAAGTTCTTGTTTGTTTACTAAACAGGTCAATGAAACAGCTGCTTTCATTGACAGCTGCTCACAAGGTGTATGCATATATTCGAAATTTGAAAAATGTTCATCAGTGATCCAGTAAAACCTATCAATACGCTTCTTATACATACAACAACAAAATCGAATAAAAATGAGATATTTTCGCCTACTTATAATGCCCATTTCCGTCAAAAAACAACAACAGTCTTCCGGTCTGTGTTTTATCTTTAAAATAGAGTTTGCCCATCTAATGTCCTTAAATCCATTGAATGTCAAATACCATCCATGTTTGTCATACATCATCACAGACATTTATTTGCAACATTTTGATTACGCGCGTTCTTATCAGAATTAATAGCCGAAACAAAAAAAAACCCAGATAGAAATGCATATTTAACTAAATCGAATTGAGTATTCCGTTTTCTCAAGAAAAGTCAAAGTTCATAAGAATACCGTGTTCCGTCACGTGATATTAGCATCGCGTATATAGCGTGCAGTAAATTGTCGGCAATGAAACTTCCAATCAAAGACAAATGCGTGTAAATTAACAAGGCAATTACAACTTATTGCTCCTTGTCATGAAAAACCATCAAGACTAATGTCTGTGGAAGTGACGATATATATCCAGTTTCTCCCGCTCGACTTCGAGATTGATTTATAAGTCCAATCATAAGTTCACACGAGTAGTGCCCCTTGTTGAACTACAATGAGGAATTTATAAATTGATTTATTTTATCATTCCAAATGAAACTTAATAATTACAAAATAAACAGTATGTTTGCGCAATTACTCATATGGAATTTCATTACGAACTGATAAGGACTTAAGGAAGCATCTGTAGGAAAACAACGTAAAACATCAGCAACCATTATCAAATTAATGTAAAAACAATATTTAAAAAATCCACATGTTTTAAACAAATATTTGTGCAAGCATAAACTGCAGTAATTTATGAAAATAACTTACAGCGACAACAACATATATTGACAACAGCATACATTGACAACAACATAAATTGACAACAACATACACTGACGTACACGTATAATCATACTTATTAATTGCGGTTAGACAGAGATTATTTAAAAAAACAAAAAACACGCCCACCATCGAGAAAAGGATTTCCCTATAATCGATCACAACAGTTAAATTATTCATTTATTACAATTTTAATCAGATTATATTTGATTTTAACCATAATTTTTCGCTTTATTTAGCGTTATCAGCAGATGACGTCGACGTCACCAACACCGTCGACGTCACCAACACGTTATTGGCGTCATAAGTCAACGTCGCAGTTAGTTATTTTTTTTGTTCGGAGTTAGTTATTAATATTTAGCGATTATGAATATTCTGTCACTGAGAAATCCCAATCTTTCACCCATAAACATGATTCACTAATTATGTTACGTTACAACTTCAAAGAATAACATAAGCACATATATAGTACAGTATACTTAATTTACACAATTGAAATCATGGTATAGATCAACTCTTAACGTCATATAATACATCATTTAAAGGGACACATATAATACATCATTTAAAGGGACACATATAATACATCATTTAAAGGGACACATATACTAATCATTTAAAGGGACACATATAATACATCATTTAAAGGGACACATATAATACATCATTTAAAGGGACACATATAATACATCATTTAAAGGGACACACCGCAATCCTCTTTTTTTTCTAAAAAAACGTCCCTGTAGCTTTTCTATATAATTGCATAATTTGTAAATCATGAGAAAAGTTCAAAACAAGTTGTGTTTGCATATTACTATAAGCTGGTCATATATTATCAATTATATATTCAAACCTAATAACGAATAAAACTTGAATTGAATTGAATTGGTTTTACGGCGCACCAACACATGAAAGGTTATATGGCGCCTAACAGAAATGAACATCCCAGGCTCATCCTCCATTTACATCTAGATAAAATATGGGGAATGGGCCTAGAACCTTCTCACCTGCAGAACTGCAAAGTTGCTGCAAATTCTATAGTAGACACTCCATTTACGATGGAGCCACGTACCACGTTTGCATACGCGGTGTCATGAAAAACACACAAAAAAACACACACAAAAATAACAACAACAAAAACCCACAGTTTATTACCTTTTATTTAAACACATGCATGCAGGTTTAAATTTCAAAATGTTTTTTGTTTTATAAATCGATGTGAAATCTATGTGCAATTTTAATGCTTTAGCAGTACTTTAAGGTTGATGTGTGTCCCTTTATTAAATTAACCCAGGCTGAAACATTTTTTACATTTTGCAACACTCTCAATATTGATATTTTAAAAATAGTACCAGTTTACATAGCACATGTATGTTTGTGCATACATCTTGTAATAACTCTACGTATCCAACGATTAGTATGTATTTATGCTAAAGACTAATACAGTTTTCTGTATTCTGATAATACGAGCTCTATACATGCTTACATTATATACTGAACAAAAAAATAAACGTCCTGTTTTTTTTGCTGGTATTTCCATAGGCCAGTTTTTGAGGGGTATAAAAGCTTAAACAGCGTTTTAATAAAACAATGTTTGATGTTTGTAAGGACACTTAAGTGAATACTAAATATCCCATTAAACAGTTAAAAAATTTGCCGTGCAATACTCTTTTATGGATGATATGGAAATGTTAAAGGGAGGTAATTTGATGATTGTTGATAATCAAAAGCTGCTATCTAACAATCAATGTTATGTTTTTTTGTGATTTTTTTGGTAAGGAACATATAGAGAATATTGTTTCGGACAAATTTCTGTAATTTTCGTAGGTTTAATTTGTTTTTGTGGCCGAAATGCATGTTTTAAGAAAAAGGGAAGTAACTCCCTTGTGTGCTGAACTTTTCAAAATATCTTTGTTTGGACTATTCTTGGCGGTCTGTCTAATTATTCTTAAAACATCATTATTGTTTCCTGTTTTGCTGTCTAGACAATCAGAATCAACATCAGCGGACGTTTCTTTTTTTTTGTTCAGTATACATTATATGATTACATACTGAAAATGGGATCCCTTGGAAGTAACGAACACAAAATAAAGATGATAGCAATGGATAATACCCGTATTAAATGGTGACCCAAAAGGGACTGTTGAACGACATTCAGTAAAATTGCAAGTCAAAACAAAACGCAGACGAAGACGGTCAACCAAATCAAAAGAAAATGATTGCCATTGTCTTGTCATATGCAATAGAAACACAGGAATATAATTACAATGAATGCAAAAAATATATGCCATAGAATATACGTTCATCTTTATAACAGTATGGTTGTATCTATAACGTAAAACAAAGCAACATGTTATATATATCCTGTGTCTTCCGCTTTTGTTACTAGCATCATACTCTCCCATCAAAACATACAGCATTCATTTTCATTTTCTTCTTATTCTTATTATTCTTAAAACCGAGCATAACCTAGCTATAGAAAGTTCTGAATAACAAATGTAAGTATGTTTGACGAAGACGGACAACGATTTCAAAATAAAACGATTGTAATAAACAGGGTTTTAAGTTTTATCAAATAAAGCGTTGTAATAAAACCATAAACTCTCATATATAATCAATGCACTCTTACTCTATAAACCTTTAATAAACATTCTGTCATACGACGAAAATTTGGTGAAAATTAAATCGTCAACTGGGAGACAAAGTAACAAAAACGTCTAGCTTACTTCTGAATCCCGTTCCTAATTGTACATTTAGTGATGTAAATCATGAACATGTTTACACAGGAAAAATGTTGTGACATTACCACATATGTTTTTACTTTCTTATTATGTGCATGTTTCTTTCATATATAAATAATGTTATTTTCCTATGTGCCACATAATTATGTAAATGATACATATATGTCACATAATTATGTACCATGTATATTTTTTATGCTAAAATAATACACCTGTGCCACATATGAAATGTATACATATGTTTTTCATATGAAACTATTATGCATACAATACATAACATATTTATTAAAAAAAACTGCACTATAGCCAGCTCATCTACTAAAACTATACAAACGAAACATCTTAACAAGATGACGAACAATGTAAATCCTTCAAGCTCGATTCAAATACATTCACAGACATCTAATCAACACGAAGATGACATGATTGTGATTATTAAGAGGTTCGCCGATAAAAGTATACTCTAATTCTCAGATATTAATTACTAACAAAACACCCAAACAGAGAGATGCATTCTACATAAACCCAAACATAAATAACGTCACGTTTTGATTTAAAGGGACACTGTCCGTAAGCAAAGTATATATAGAGCATACGCAAATAACTGCCTGATTTTTCCCCCAGTGAAATGTATACATGGAAACATAAGCATAGACCCAAATAAGTATGTAGTAATACATTCGATAATTTGAAGAACAAATATATTTGTTGTTTGCAAACATTGCTGGGACCGCCCTATTTATATTTCTGTTGCTCACGTGATATTCATTAGCTTCTTAGGTTTTCCCGACAGTATGTCTTGCCTCAATTAACTTTCTCGTGTAGCTCAGTCGGGAACGCGACTGTCTTACCCGTAAGTATATTTCTAGTGTGGGCATGGAGTTCAATCTCACGACTGGAGCGCTGTGGTCTAGTGGTAGAGCGTTGGACCCATGAGCGAAACGTCGTTGTTTCGATCCCCGCCATTGCCATATGCGTTGTGTCCCTGAGCAAGACACTTTATCTGCATTTGCTTAGTACTGGTTCTACCCATCGAGAGTGATTCATATAAGTTTATAGAGCTTTCGATGTAAAACAAATAAGTTTAAACTAATCCCAAGAAGTGGTACTTTTTTGTACCGCTTTGATTTCCTTTGTTTCTATTTAGTAAATATTCAATAATGGTAGTTGATAATGGTAGTTGTGTAATGTTTATTAAAGTATTTGTTTTGTGTTTTATAAGCTAAACATTTCGGCTAATGCAGCTTTAAGCAGAAGACAGAAGAACAACGAAAGACAACAGTTTGTTATTATTAATCTAAATATTGAAATTTTTGAAGTAACGAGAAAACCAAATCAGGAAACATCCAAACAAGCTGAGTACGTTTTACGTAGTCAGAACCTCATTTCACTACATGTATGTACGACTTCAACGTTTTATTTAACACGTTTGTACGTTTTAAATATTGTTACATGTATGACAGAAGACTTCATTTGTCGACGTTATACAACACTCCTTGATAGTAAAACTGGTAAATGGCTCACAATTCAATGTGTTAGACTGTGACTGGGTGGTCTGAAACGCATAATGTCAGATGCATGTGCTTATAAATTATTTATCATCTTCCCGATTCCTATCTTTGTGTAATCGAATACACTTTTGCCAGAATAATCTACGGCATCGAACTTAGCTCCTGCCTTTATAAGAATGTTCATCCGTCTATATTTGGTCCTTTCGTGCTGAACGCATAACATTATTGGCGTTCTACCTTCGTTATCTTCCAGATTAACATCAGCCCCGTGAGCAATCAACATTTCCATTGCTAGACATGTAAACCCGTCAATTACTGGAGATTCAACGCAGTAATGTAGAGGTGATTTGCCGAATATGTCCATTTGATTTGGATCTGCATGGTGTTTCAATAGTAAGTGCAGTATTTTGATACATTTGTTCAGAATTCTTAAAATGAACGGAAAAAATGCTGACTTCGAATACAACTCCTGTAAATACAACCCAACATTTTCACATGCAGACTCACAAGGAACAGCATCGTTTTCTTGAAATCGTATCTCAGATTGAATCGACTCATTAAAACATGCAACTTTTAAAAAAATTAAACCTGACAGTTGTTTTGAAAACATCAATGTATGCAATGCTGTATACCCCTTAATATCAGGTACATTTGGATCCGCTTCGAAATCGAGTAAAAGCTCAACATATTCATCGTGTGCATTTCTGCAACTTTGGGATAACAAAGTCCCGCCAGTAACATCTTTGTCGGTATTCAAGTTGATATTTTCATCAGAAAGTAAACATATAAATGTATCCACAGTTTGTATTTGGTTCGTGCTTATGCGATGAAATAGACATTTCAGAAGTTGATTTTTATCAAATATAGTGTTTGATAGAATCTCGTCTTCGTTTACCATTACAATGGATCCAAGTTCACATATTTCTTCAGGTGGCAGGCCTCTTCGAAGAAGTTCTTGAACATACTTGCATCGTTTCTCGTCATCCAAACACGATTTTTCGCAGTAATGAAGAGCGGTCCACCCATATATATCTTGTTGGTCAAGTTTATCGGTGTTGAATATACAAATATTGATCAATTCTTCGAATTTCTCAACATGTTGGCTCATAAACATGTGCATTAAAGGCGTTCTGTCTTCATTATCTTGAATATCTAATCTTGCATTGTTATCCAGTAAATCCATGCTCAGATTTAGTACATCGTTTATGTTATAATCTTTAGCTTGCTTTACCAAGTGATGAATTGCTGACAATCCATCTAGGTCTGTAAAATTGACATCGGCACCATGCCTTATCATCAGGGATATGCATTTTGGTCTTAATCTCCACTGTTGGCAAGCCAGCAGTAAAGGCGTCACTCCATCTTTATTTACTGTTTGCGTGTACAAATGTATGGGGATTTTGCCTAAAATGAGCCAGACGTTTTCATCGCCTTGAGCGCCATAAAGGAGAGCATGAAGTATATTGCTGTCTTCGGAGTCCTGATGTGAATAAGTGTCTTTGCAATCGTATCCTAATTCCAGTAATCTCAGTATTGTCTTGAGTTTCCCTTCTTTTGCGAAGTGTAGCACTGGACTATATCCTTGCGATGTAACCAGTTTATCTGCGATGTCTATGCCGTATTTCATCAACAGTTCTACTACAGTGACTATTTCATCGTCCGTTTCCGGCAAATTTTGCATGTTTACTTTATTTAAAAACATAGAACGAAAGCATAGACCATGTTTTGCAAGAGTGCCTATACATATCGGAAGCCGCATCAGAAACATTGGAAGGTCAGTATCTTGATTAATCTGTTCAATAACGTCTTTGCAAATGGTGTTACAAAGTATTGCATTTAGGAGAACGTTCTTTGATATGTCATTTCTGTTTGACTTCAAAATATGTCTGACAATTTCAGCACACTCGGTTACTTTGACGACCGTCAACTGTTTTTTCATGCCTTGCTTCTCTGGAATTTCATCTCTGTTGTTTGCAAAATAACTACACAGCATTTCATGTAATTCTACAATGGCGATTTCTTTAGCTGTGCTTCTAAACAAATACCAGAACACAGAATGTGTGCAATCATCCACACTGGTGATGCATGAACCTTTCTCGATCAGGCGGGAAATAAAGGCTTTATCGTTATTTCTAGATTCTAGAGCTAACATAAGTGGCGTGATTTGGTGTTTATCCCCAGCATTGATTTTCAAGTTTGTACTCAAGAACATTTCCAAGACATCCGCTTTAACTGAATCGTCATATCCTGCCGTAGCGAGGTAGTGCATTACATTACGCTTTTCTTGATCAGTTTCTAATATATCTACTCCATTTGTAAGAAAAATATTTATCTTATTACAAATGTCCCCGATTCCATTGCATAACATGTTCATTACACAATTTCGCCCTGCTTTATCTAGTATGGTTGTTTGTGCTCCATTTTTAATGAGAATATCCATCATTCCAACAGTAGCTATACTTAAAGGACAACATCCATTTCTATCCGTGCAATTCATGTCTGCTCCTTTTTTGAGCAGTTGGACTACACAGTCTTGTACAGAAGCATACAAGTATGGACTAACTGACCTTTTGGCTAAGAAATGGAAACAGTTTTTTCCATCTTTACTAAGTACATGCCTGACGTCAGTAAGTTCTATTAATTTCGTCAACGTGTGAAATTCTGCCATGTACTCAAACGCATAAAACAACGGTACACAACCATCCTCATCACAGCGATTCACATCTGCTCCATTGGATATCAAAATGTTCGAAGTTTTAGCAAGTAGTCTTTGATTATCACCATTGCGCATTCCCAGAAGTATTGTCGTCAAAGGTGTTCGCCCCAGTCGATCAGGTTGATTGACATCTAACCCTTGTTGAATTAGAGATTCTGTCAATTCCAAGGGGATGTTAGTTTGGAAATGAAGAAGACTGTGAAGAACATTTTCATTGGCATATGTGGCATTTACCAGAGTGCCATACTTAACCATTGTACTGATTGTGTTTGGGGTCAGTTTGTTTATAAATCCTCTGTAAATGATATCTGGTAAGGCATTTTCCTCAATTTCAACATTTGCGTTAGTACTCGCACCTCTGCTATATAGTATGTCCATTATTTCTGCACTGTCCGTTATATGAATAGGACAGAGTGCTGATGCAAACGTATTACCATAGAATGGTGTTCGAGAATGAAACGGATCTATGTTTGCTCGGAAGTCACAGAGAAATGGCACATGCTTCTCACCATAAAGGTGTCCAATTGTTGGACATTCCTTTCTTTCGTACGTGTAGGGTATCGGTTTGGACTCTAGAGAATCGATGTGATTTAATAGACACCTAAGTACGTCAGATGAACAGCCTTCAGCCGCCAAAAATACAATGCTTTTACATTGAGAGCTTAAGCGGAATACCGACGCACCATTATCCAAGAGAACCTGGGTATTTGCTACATTCCCTCTAAAGACAGAGCATGTCAGTGGGGAGCAGTATCGGTCAGCTATCATATCTATAATATTAGTATAGACAAAGCTAAACATCTTTGTTTGATAGTAATATTTTTCGAAATATTTTCCAAATGTTAACGTTGTTTCTATATAGGCCCCGTGCTCCAACAACATGTTTAGGACATTTGTTGAAAAATCGCTGCAGCATGCATACACTAATGCAATAGATAGTTGTATATTTCCCTTTTCTGTTTGCCAGTATTTTGACAGATGCGAACACATTAAAAAAGAAGATACCGCCTTTTCTTTTTGTGTGCATGCTAGCATTGGCAGTAAGCCAGAATTGAGGGCTAATTCAACAGAGCTACTAGCTGAAAGACACTCTATCAATAAAGTTTCCTCGATGCCCATTTGTGACTTCTCGGTCCCAACGTTTGACAACCATTGACTGATAAAACGTTCGTCGTCCCACGCTTGATGCTTACATATCTGGTATGTGTTACCATTTATAATTTCTTTTGTTATCCGATATATTAAGGCATTCACTACAGAACTGCTGTTTGGTAACACAACAACTGTTTCTTTGATAGATGGTTTATATCCATAGCATTTGACATTTTCTTCAATAAATTGAATGTCTAGTAATTCTATCATTCGAGTTGGATATCGTTTACTCAAGACAATTGATAGTATTTCTTTGAATGAATCATGCTTAAAAGTGAAAACCCTGTCGCTTATTTCCCGGAGGTAAACGTTATTCAGATGTCTAACAGCATCTGCAATGACACTCGTTTCTGTATGAACTGGTAAACCTGATAATGACAGAGATTGCTTATACTCGATTGACGTTTGTGTTTCATCTGAATGAAGAACATCTATCTCAAATGTGTTTTCCTCTGATAGAAGTGTAAATATCAATGCACACATTTTTGTTCTGTCTTCACTCAGAAAAATCTCCATCTCCCTTTCTACAAACTCCAGAGGGTTTTCGAAAAACAAAATGCCCTTTTCTCTTATGATTGGATTTGTAAAAAATATGTCCACGCAATGCGGAAATCCATGGGATGTCTCTTGTAATTCCTTTATAAGAAAGAGTAATACATGATCCTTTTCTAACTTATAATACGTATAATATCGATTCAATATATCTATTTTCTCATCATTTGAAAGAGGGTGCCTTGTAAAGTCTACAACAGACAATTTGCCAAAAACCTTAAACCTACTAACTCTATTAGAAACCTCAGACCAAATATGTTTCCGTGTTGTACAAATTACCTTCAAATCTCCTTTTCTCTCATACACAACTTTCTCCATCACATCTAACAGTGACATCCATTCATTCAGTTTACGCTCATCAGTACTCATCACTCCAAACATATTATCAATAATAACAAACTGTTTGTGTGATTCTTTACCTTTCCCCTCCACTATAGTTTTCCAGTCTTCTGGGGAAGTGACTATCACAGGGTCGTACTCGTTGTCTATGTGTTCACACATCAGATGATTTGCCAGGGTTGATTTTCCGTCCCCAGGGTTCCCAACAACCACTGCCCAATATCTGTCCTCTAAGACATGAACCACTTCTTGATATGCTCGTGTCTTCCCGAATAGGTTTTTCTTCTTCTGGTAATTGTCAACAGCTGCTTGTATCTGGGCTATACGTAGAGAAAGATACAGAGTAGATACTATATTGATGTGGAACAGAGAATGTTGCCCTATTCGATGTATTGATTGAGTATACATTTATCAAACCATTAATCGAATGTATATTAAACGTGTGCTCATAACTACAAGGTATCGGGATTAACAATTTGTTTTTGAGAACAAAAAATGAACGACTTGGAAAATGGTGAAATAAATATTAAAATCGGACTATAAACAAAGAAGATACACACATTCGAAGGTTCTATGTAAAAGGATATAGAAGCCATCATTTTAAAAAGTATGAACAATATTATATCAAAGGTCCCATAAATGAAATATTTATATAGAAGATAATTTAATGATTTAAGTGAAAGAAAACCATAGCAAATGTATGAAAAATAACTATGCTAAAGTGTTATAATGTATAATATAATCAGTTCAGGAGTCTGCTCTCATTTGCAGTGATTGTTCATACTTTCAGTGATATATCAATTACACATAAAACGTTCAATCACATGAATACAAGCGTTAAGAAAACATACAGATAGGCGACCAATTACCGTCGCTACCAGATTATGATAATATATGTGAAGGAGTGCGGGGCTGAAGGAGTATCATAGCTATCCACATGAGGACCTTAAGTCTTTGATAATGGTTTTGGAAACGTAGCTTATGTAAAACCTCAAACAGAGAACTGAAGTGCAAAATGAGGGTTCACTTTTGGTCGGAATATGCAATATGCACGTAGATGTGGGATTTTTTAATTGTTTTTTTTTTATTTTTCAAATCATTCATAACATATTCATTATACTATAAACTGCCTCAATTATAAAAGTAAATAATATTGACTACATCTAGTTTTGTTATTATACCAATATACTATTTTATATAGTTATTATTAACCCGCCAAACAACGGCAAAAGTGTACAACAAAACTCTATCCAGGTGCTCAGGTCATATACTAATACATAAGCGCCGATTAAAAGAACATGTTTATTCACAGCTTCTAAAAATACCCTTCATTGATTATGCGTAAAAAGAATTATGAAGTGGTAATTTGGTAAGCTTCGGGGTTTAGCCTGGTTGGCTACAACCGTTTACATTCTGTCATTAGAGTTTGGACTCAAAATCTGCAAGTTATATATATATATATCTCGTCGTTAGCCGGTCTAGAAACGGTGTACTTATGATGTAAAATATTCGACGTTGTTGGCGACATAGCCACTTTAAGCCAAAGAAACAAAATTATTTATTTTTTCACTTGGCCTCATTCGAGTTTTACATGTACATGTTAAATAGTTGAAGGTACAATCTCACATATAACATACTTAAACTGAGTATAAATACGTGGGTAAATTTTAACAGTATTCATCTTAGATAATACATCATAAGAGTAAAAGGAGAGATTTGAGATGCAATTTGAGCTGAGTATATGACAATTTATTTGTTACACTATCTACCACAGTAAATATGTATGAACGATTTCCCCGCCCCCCCCCCCCCCCCCCCACCCCCACCGCACCCACCCCCAAAAAAAGGAGTTTTGTTAAACAGCTGTACAAAACAGTTTTTAAAGCATCAATATTTCTGGTTTCCTGTTCTACCAATATTGAG
>JAWPHD010011830.1:0-80385 GCA_037043455.1 Cyrtodaria siliqua
AAGTTTGTAGCGACTACTTCTTGAAAACTATAAGTGATATTGATATGTGACTTTTTCTAAAATGATCAGCATAACATGATGTTGATCCTTGTTAAAAATCGTTTTGATTCAACGTTAAACATGGCTGCCAGCGGCCATCTTTGTTTACATAGAGTTATATAGTAAAAACTTGTAGCGACTACTCCTCTGAAACTACTTGGCGGATTGTCATGAAACTTTACAGGAATGTTGCTCTTGATGTCTAATTGATCCTATCAAAATTTCAGGTCGGCCGGAAATTCAAGATGGCCATCACAGCTAAAAATAGATTTTTAAAAAATAAGTTTGTAGCGACTACTTCTTGAAAACTATAAGTGATATTGATATGGGACTTTTTCTAAAATGATCAGCATGACATGATGTAGATCCTTGATGAAAATTATTTTGATTCGACGTTAAACATGGCTGCCAGTGGCCATCTTTGGTTACATAGAGTTATATAGTAAAAACTTGTAGCGACTACTCCTCTGAAACTACTTGACGGATGTTCATGAAACTTCACAGGAATGTTGCTCTTGATGTCTAGTTGATCCTAGAAAAATTTCAGGTCGGCCGGAAATTCAAGATGGCCGCCACAGCTAAAAATAGATTTAAATTAAATAAGTTTGTAGCGACTACTTCTTCAAAACAATAAGAGATATTGATATGGGACTTTTTCTAAAATGATCAGTATGACATGATGTTGGTCCTTGTCGAAAATCGTTTTGATTTGACCTTAAACATGGCTGCTTTGTTTACATAGAGTTATATAATGAAAACTTGTAGCGACTACTTCTTTGAAACTACCTGACGGATTTTCATGAAACTTCACAGGAATGTTGCTCTTAATGTCTTATTGATCTTAGCAAAATTTCAGGTCGGCCGGAAATTCAAGATGGCCGCCACGGTTAAAAATAGATTTTCAAAAAACAAGTCTGTAGCGACTACTTCCTGAAATCAAAATCAATCAGTAGAGCTTCAAGGTCATTGACCTCTTGTTTTTTAATGCTGCCTACAGATACATCGTATGATACGTATCTAGTAGAAGGTTGCAAGCCCTTGTTAAAGGAGAGGAAATTATTTTAGTATTTATAGCAACAGGTAACACATTTTATATAACCCAGGGCCGTCGATCTGTTTTGGGGGACTGCGACCCTTAGGTGGTGGAATTTTAGCGTGTTTTTACAGGAAAGGGGGAATTATTTTGTGGCCATAATTTTGATTATAATCATTGTTTTAAATAGTCTACAAGTTTTATTTGTATTAAATACAGTTCGTACTCAATATTTTACGTACCAGAAGTTTTTTTGTTTTGTTTTTTCAGGGGGGAATTTTGAGTCTGAAATGGGAGAAAAAAACATATTTTTTGGAGGGGGTAATGCGTCCGGTTACCGGACGCAAAATCGGCAGATCGACGGCCCTGTAACCATACCTAGAAGTTAATGGGCCCAAAAAAAATTAAGAAAGGTTACATCTGAATCGGGGAGCAGTGCCCTAAATGTTTAATGTGCTGAGAAGGTTGATTCCGATTTACTGCATCCGTGGCTTGGATGGTTTGAAACCGATTTACTGCATCCATGGCTTGGATGGTTTGAAACCTCGCCTCTCTCACTGCGAGTTGGAATAAATAAAAAAGCATGTCCTTTCAGATGGGCAGAAGATATACACTACTATTTCTACCCAGGAAAAAGTGGTGTGCCCCCACCATGGATGATATCGATGATCATATATGGCCTAACATGTGCTAAAAATGACGTAAATCATTCAAACAACCAGCCAACCGATTTACTGAACCACCAGGTTCATGTTGATGACCCTCATCTTACGGATGTTGCCAGCTATCCGTCCGATGACTCCCATCAGCCAACTCACATGATCATCTAAATCATTTCATGCTTAAATGTTATATTAATTGCATATATAAAATTATGTATTTATTAGGCACATATTTATATTTGCTTTATATTATAAGCACAACAAATAGGCGTCAGGGTTGTCATTAGTAGCCAATTGCCGATCAAAATTATCGGTTAAAATGGTGTTGTAATCGGTAAGTTTTGCCTTAATTTGTATTTGCAATATGTGATACTGACTTTGTTGATCCCCCGTCAAATTGTTTGGAATTCAAAATGAATCCCTGTTGCCAGGGCTAAATCTAGTTTAACTACTTTGCTGTGAAATTAGAAACTTCAGTTTAATTTTTTAGTTCATTTGCTCTTAGTACAAACATGTACCACTTCTATGGTGTAATCGGTAAACACATCTACCCTTTGAGGGTAGAAGACCCAGGTTCAAATCCTGGTGGGAGTAAAAATATGTTTGGAAAAAGAGCTGGATTAAGCATTTCTAGTATTTCTAACTGTTGAATTTAATTCAATGAAATCAAATTCAATTTAAACAATCGAATATCATAAGTTACAGCATGTCTGGAAACGACCACGAGGGAAAGAAGCTATTACAAGACAATGGCCCATTTAGCAATAAAATCTTTCATGAGGCCCTCTTTTCGTCTTTGAAAGCCGTTTCCCTCTTTTGGTTTTGCAATAATGAGCCTCTTATAAAATATTTTACCTAATATTGTAATGCATTGAATGCTCTTAGAAGACAGTCGCCCAGTTAGTAAAATTATCTTCCCTGAGGCCCTCTTTTCAATTATCATCTTTAAGGCCCTATTATATTACCCTTTGGTCTTAAAATGAAAAACAATGTTATTTTGCTACAATAATAGGTCTTTTTTAAATATGTTTACCATATATTTACAAAAATCTTCCCTGAGGCCCTCTTTTGTCCATATTCTTCTCTTTTTGCTATGACCTTTGCCCTTTAAATCTTGGTAGCCAAACAGAGACTAACGAGTGGTCGTTTTAGCGCAGGATGAAACCTAACATGTGATGTCGACCAGTTTTCAAGACGTTTACACATCCATAAACTCTTCTAACTACATTCTTTTCTTTCACGACTGTTATTATATTTATTACCGGTATCTCATTTTAACCGGGTGTGTCTTTAATTGAAATGTTGAAAAATAATAACTCCATCTTTTCACTGGGCGCTTCAGTCAATGAAATCAATGCCAAGAATTGAAGTTTATAACAATTATGTAAATATATATCCATTTTTAGATATCATACAGTAGCTTTTTTCACGTTTAATCTTCATTATTGTGATCTTTATTTTTTCATATTGACTACTGTTCGCATTTAGGCAAAATAAAAAAAAAGTTAAAAAATAAAAAGACAAAAAAAAGAGACAAAAAATGTGAAATACGGTATACAAAATGCAAAGTCTTATTATGAAGGACTAGTGCTAGGTTATGGGGAAAAAACAATAATAAATCTATGAATTGAATTGAAACGAATGTTGTTTAACGGCTCATCAACACAGTATAGGTTATTTAGAGCTGCCCCAGAGAGAGGGGAAGGATACATAGGAATCCGAGAACCGTGCCCTACTCTTATTATTAAATAGATTCCTATGGTTCTTTAACGTGCTCGGAGGATAGACCGATACAAGGTACTGTCCGGTTTACGTCCCCATCCGTCAGACGAGGCTAACGGAAAGTGTCTTGGTCAAGAACACGCCGACGAAACTCAGTGGCGCCACGGAGGATTCAACCTGGGGCCTCCGGTTACAAATCCGCCGCGCTACCGACTGCGCCATTTTTTGTTTCAAAACCCGGTGTAAAACCCACATTGTCAATACATACAGACTTGCTTTACACAGATAATTTTAATGTTATAGTATCAAAAATAAACATTGTTTCATGCTACACTGATTTTTTCTCATATTTTGTTTTTGGAAAGAGAAAAAAAAAATAACCCAAACTGTGTAATATATCTGTATATAAATCCATTATCAAAGGACAATGTTTTAGGATAGTTTTAAAGGATTAATATACACAACTTCCAAAAAAAATAATTTTTCTATAAAAAACAAGAAGGTTGATTTAGGAAGATCAAGATATAAGCAAGGGTATGTTATTTCTAATTAGTAAGCTAAGCTTTGCATGTCCCAGAATGAAAACATTAAGTTTATTTGCTACAGTTTGATACTGGAAAAAATCAACAAAGTAAATTGTCTCTATACTCATGATACTAGCAAGGCATTGACTCCACATGGTTTCAAACGTATTCATTTTTAAGTTGTTATTTGCGATTAGTTTCTCAACTTTGTATAAAGATATTATATACGTTTTAAAAAGGTTAAGCTGTGGAATTTGACGTTGCATCTTGTTTCGATAAATGTAAAGTTTTGCTTGCATGATGATTTTGCTCAAAACAGTATAAAATTTACTATTTCCAAATAAAAATATCTGTTTCTGTTAAAGTTACGAATGCTGTATTGCATTTTTCTGTAAAATAAGTTTGAAGTTTTGACCAGAATTCTTTTACTGCTCCACAGTTCCAAAACAGATGTTGGATAGTTTCAGGTGTATCTTTGCAAAAGCTGCACATATCGTTATTAATAATATTCATTTTAGATAAAAGGTAATTTGTTCCAAATATCCTATGGTTGATTCTAAATTAAACCAAGGTAACTTAGGATCTTTTGTTATTTTATAAGGTAAGGCATATAATCTTTCAAATTCAAAGTTTGGAACATTTCTTCATTTTTCCATTTACTTAATGCTTTGGGATTATTTCTAATCATGATGTCATATATGTTTCGGCATCCTTTCTCATTTTGTAGAATTAAGGATAGGATTAGTGGACGAATAGGGTTTGGCTGTTACAGGCTAGATGCACAATATTCAGGTTTGCCAAATAATTCCTGACAGCAGTTATAATACCTTCATATTCAAGAAAATTGGACTGTCTATTATAGTGTTCATTCAATTCTATGTATGAATAAAGATTTCCATTTTTGTTTAAAATGTCATTGATAAAAGTTATTCCTCCTGTAAACCATCTTTTGTAAAACACACTAGAGCCTCTGATTGAAATTTAAACATTTTAAATATGTTTGATGCTTCAAGAAGCCCTTATAAAATAAAATGATGTAATCATTGATCACATAGTGTTAAATAAACTATTTTCATATTGTTTATATTAAATATATGATATCTGGAATGTTTTCACTAGATGATATATGTATAAGATCTATATCTTGCAATAAACTAACCCTCATGTCAAAGGTGTACCCTAATGTCTGTGGATTGGAGAAAAAATATATACTTGCAGACCATATAAGCTTAATTTAACAATATATCAAGTACCATGGACGCCAGTATGGACTTCATGAGTCATATCTTTCTTTGTTTAGAGTTTTATTAATTGATTTACTGATACAATATCAAGTTCATATCACAGGCAGACGGCGCGTACCCTACCCCGCCCACACCCTACCCCCCCTCTACTACCCCCTCCCCCTCTCTACTACCCCCTTCCCACCTGTTTCTCTACTACCCCCCTTAAATATGTTTTCAATAAACTGTTCTACTTGGTTTTCAATGAAAAAAAAAAAGAAAAAAAAATACATACTCTCTATATGGTATAGCAGGGCTTTATATGACAGCCCTGGGTATAGAGAGTATGTATTTTTTTTTTTCATTGAAAACCAAGTAGAACAGTTTATTGAAAACATATTTAAGGGGGGTAGTAGAGAAACAGGTGGGAAGGGGGTAGTAGAGAGGGGAGGGGTAGTAGAGGGGGAGGGGGTAGTAGAGGGGGGGGGTAGGGTGTGGGCGGGGTAGGGTACGCGCCGTCTGCCTGTGGTTCATATATGCATGCAGCTGACATATCACTCTCGACTGACAAAACGGTAAACAATCACTCCCATAATATGATATAATCATAATTACAATGTCTCTTCCTCCTTTCCCTTCAATTCAACCGTAATATTAAAGTATATATTTGGAAAACTCAACAAATGCTTCCAAACTGTCAGTCATTATATGGAACGAACTGTTTGGGACCGAACGAACTGTTTGGGGCCGAAACGTCTTGATTTCAACTACGGGATTTATTTTGTTAAAAAGTATAATTTATCGGTCATAGCGATAAAATATCAAGAAATTGATCAAAATCACTCACTTATCTGCAATATTTTCATCAATACAACATTATATAGAAGAGCACTATTTTGCGGAGAGCTACAATCGAAAACCGAACCAAATGCTGCATTTTGATGCAAAAAACCATTGAGCGGCACCCAATACTCTCCGAGCCACTATTCCCGAGTACGGAAATTGGCGAAGAGTTCCGATTGGTTGGATTCCGTCACTCGGGATTCCGACTCGGAGAGTACTCGACGCCATTTTGAACTATTTTCAAGAAACGACAACTCTGCAGTAGCGACCTCTTCAATTATAAGATAAACAAAATGGCGACTGCTGACAAGTTCCGAAAATGCGGTACATATTTATTTGTTTTATCAGGGAGTATTCATAGAGATTCCTGATATAATAATGTAATATAATAATGTATTCATACTAAGGTAAACAATATGGTGATTCCCGTTAAACGTGGGCGCTTCTTAATGTATAAGATTTTCTTCATCTAAAACTAAATAAAGTGCGAGCACATGCCTTGCCGGTGACGGGTCGTTACGCACATCGGTTGTTTCGCGGATAGTCGTTTCGCCCATCATATAGTTAGTCGTTTCGCCCACCTTATATATATATATATGTAGTGATGAATAATTACTTATGCAAATACTTATTTGGAGTTAGAACTACTGTATTTTAGGATTAGAAATCATTTTTAATGTATCAAGTATTGAATTTCGTGTTTAGAAGAATATATGAACTTGCGTTTTCTATGTAAAAAAACATTAAAACACTTTGAATGTATCAAATAATTATTTTTGCAGTATTAAATCTTTATTTGTTATAAAATCAATCATTTCTATTTATGATGACTACATGCAAGCCTCTCGAAGGAAAAAGCATAAACTTTCATAATTAATAATTACTGTTTGTCATTCACTTTGAATTAAAAAATAATTACAAATAATTAGAATACAGTTATTGTTTATATTCCCTATTACCTTTACCCGTATTTTAAATATATCTACAGTATCAAACAGCATTCAAGTCTAGAGAAAATATAGATGTATTACATGTTAAAGGGACACATCTTGAAGATTTTATCAGGCATTCAACTTAGCATGTCAACTAGCCTAATAAATTGGCTCCTATGCAGTTTTTTTTATTATTCTGACGTTCTATGTAACTGCATATGCTCGCCAATACGAAAAATTTCAAAAGAGCATTAAACGTGTATTTTAACACACTACATGTCAACGTATTAATCTAGGACCATTTTTACTTTAAATGTGCTTGCAAATAATTAAATAACAATGTATTGTTTTTACTTTTAATATTTAAGATTGAACAAATGCAAGTTCTATAGAACAACTAACGGGACGCGCAAATTTTTAATAAAACGATTTTGCTGCGTGTTTCTTTATTAAAATGTTTACTCATTTATTTTCTAAATATTTTGCACATATATTTTCTGATAAATACTGTTTGTCGTTCATTTCTCTCATTTGTCCTGTATGTAATATCTCTCATCTGTCCTGTATGTAATATCTCTCATCTGTCCTGTTTGTAATATCTCTAATTTGTCCTGTATGTAATATCTCTCATCTGTCCTGTATGTAATATCTCTCATCTATCCTGTATGTAATATCTCTCATCTGTGCTTTATGTAATATCTCTCATCTGTCCCGTATGTAATATCTCTCATCTGTCCCGTATGTAATATCTCTCATCTTCCTGTATATTAAATGAAAATAAAAAAAGTGTCCAAAGATGTGCACAAACGCACCACGAAAACAAGCAACAAAATACTTATATATAAAAAGATGTGTCAAAAGATGTGCACAATTGCACCTAAAAAAATGAAAAGAAAGAGACACGCACAAAAAAAAGAGAAAACAAATGTATATTTTGAAATGTACTGTAAACATTACGCAAGAATTTGAAAACGTCAGCAATGAAATAGATGAAATCCTTGTTACACCTCCTCGTTGGAACTAACCGGAAACAACCTGTGTAATACACATGTTTTGTCAAAGATGATTATTTTGATTTTAAGCAGTGTTGTTAAATTGTCTTTCTTTATGGAAAGCCGTTTGGGACCCCCGCTAAAAACCAAACGGCTTTCCATACTTTCTTATATTTGAAAATGTTTTTAAACAATATGTTTATGTAAGGTACCGACCATTTTGATTTCTGGGGGGGGGGCCTGGGATTTTTTTTGAAAAAATATTCTGGCCCTTGAATTGCTGAAAAAAAATATCCTGGCTCTGACCTAAAGAAAAGAAAAAAAAACAGTCCCTCAAATTGTTGGAAAAAAATAATCTGGTTCTGAGTCCAATTAGAGGAAACAAATCTGGCTCCCTCTTCAGTCAATAAGATATTTTAATGTAGATCTACTTCATCAGCCACTGGATTCAACATGGATATGTTTAACCACAATCTGGCTACATCCACAACTTCTGCTCAGAAGTTTATTGAAATCTCAAGTTGAAATGAGTAGTAGAAGACAGTGATAGTATTCATGGTTGTAATAAATGTGATGTGCATAGATCATGGTAGTAATACATGTGGTATACATTAGTCATGGCAGTTATAAATGTAGTATACACTGGCAATGGTGGCAGTAAATGTAATGTATAAAGTGTTATAAAGTGATCATGGTAGTAATTTGGTATACATTGATCATGGTAGTAATGAACATGATATTCATATAAAGTCATGGTTATAATTAATGTGGTATACATAAGTCATGGTTGTAATAAGGTTCTTAAAAATAATAAAAAATAATGGCCTAAATGTGATATACATTGGTCATGGTAGTATGTAAATATTGCAATCCTGTGAGGGTGACAGTGAACATTTGTCAACCTTCTAAGGCTATTTATTTTATTATACTGAAAAATATGTTTGAAAAAGATATTTTGTTCTGCTAAATATTTCTTTGAAATACATGGTCACTTCTCTCTACTCAAAATCACTATTCTCAATAAATGTAGTATGCATAGCTCATGGTAGTAATACATGGGGTATTCAGTGGTCATGGCAATAATGAATGAGGTTACTCGGTGGTCATGGTAGTAATAAATGTGGTATTTAGTCTTAGTAGTCATGGTAGTACTAAATGTGATATACAGTGGTCATGATAGTAATACTTGTGATATACAGTGGTCATGGTAGTAGAAAATGAGGTAAAGAGTAGCCATGACAGTTATAGATGTGATGTACTTTGGGCATGTTAGTAATCAATGTAGTATGCAGTGGTCATGATAGTATTACAATACAAGGGTCCTGGTACTTATGCGATGGACTTTGTGAATATCTTCAACAAATAAATGGACTTAAGAAGCAGCTTCAGCCACATGCAATACCAGGTTACAGACAAAGCCATGCACTATATGCCAGTGTTAATAAGAATGATATGGAACATGGTAGTCATTGCCCAGTATAAAATGACCCCCTACCAAACAAAACATCCAATGAATTCATAATTCAGAAGAGCAAAACGGGGCTCACATAGAAAGCAGACAAGTACAAGCATAACTAAATATAACTAAATATTAACACCAGCACATGAAGTTCTATCCACCAAATATGGAAAGATCCATATTAAACAAAAGAGCTGTCGAAAGGACAGCATTTTCCACTATTCAAGGTCAATTTTAAACAAGGTCACTGACAGTTCTGTCTCACCAATCATGGTGCCAGTTCATTCACAAGGTCGTCTTAATTGTGGAGGTTAATAGGTGGTGGCGACTGAGATGAGGGTGTAGGGGTGCGGGGTGGGGGTGTCAGTGAACATATATACCAAATATCAAAGCAAGACCTTCAATACCCCAGAAAGAATATGAACTTGAAGAGGGTGGGGAGGGGAGGTGAAATGTTACTGAATAGGAAAAAAAAACACAGAAATAATACAATATTTACATTGGAGATGGGGGTTGAGAGGAGGGTGTTGGGAAGGGGATGAAAGAGAACAGGATGGATGCAGACATGGTAACTGAAGAATATAATAAATATTTGTCTATCTGGGGTGATGTTGGTGCAGGAGTGGGGAAGGTGTGGGGTTTAAGGGGCTAATGATATATACAGGCTTGCCATAATACATGTTATTGGATGTATGCAGTGGTTTCATTTAAATATATGAAGCTGCTTAAAAAACTTTTAACTGAAACTCTAAATTGAAAAAGAAAATATCATCTGGCTAAAATGAAATAAAAAGTTATGAAACATGATTATGTCTGTAAGTGATGACACTTGTCAAGCTCCTTTGGCTGAGTTATATGGCTAGTGGGTAATTGAAATAAATGGACTTGCCAACAAATAAAACAAAAGCAATTCTACGTCGAAAATTATAGGCTACACATTTTCTAAAATACAATACAGAAAATATTTATCCAGAAAAAGGGCCATAATTTTGCTAAAATGCAATACAGAGTTATGGAACATGTGTCTGCTAGCATTCACGTTTTACTGAAGTTGTATTAATAATTCACAATCACCTATTGAAATAAAGGACTTGCCTAAAAACTTTAACCAGCATTTTGAAATACAGAATTAATATGGAACATGTGTCTACTAGTGCCTTTGATATTCCAAACTTTACTGAAGTTTTGTTGATGTACAACTTTAAGTTGTTAAAATAAATGGACCTTGTCAAAAAAAGAACTTTAACTAGAAATTCAAAGTAATAAAAAAAAACATGCTTTTGCTTAAATGCCATACGGAGTTATGGAACCTGTGTCTACCAGTGTCCTTGATGGTACTGGTGATATATTTCAAGTTTCACTGACCAGTGGTTGCTGAAATAACAGGACTTGGCTAACAACTGAAAACCAACCTGACGACGCAGATGTTGAGTAGATCTACAACAGCTCTTCTTATTCTACGAATAGTAAAACTTTAAAAAAAAATATTCTGGCTTTCAAGTTCACGAAAAAAAATTTCTGGCCAGTGTATTAGGCGAAATAAAAATCCCGGCTTTCAAGAAATGAAAAAAAAATATTCCGGCTCAAAGGAAAATCCCAGGCCCCCCCCAGAGATCAAAATGGTCGGTCCCTAAGTACATGCAAATATTTAAATACCAAACTGGCATATGCAAAATATCTCGGTCAAGAATCATCTGTCGGCTCATTTACTAACACACACACTTTTCACAAATCCTCAAATTATTTGCTATTTTACTGTGTTCTTCTGTCTCATTGCTATATTGAAGGGAATATATATTTTAGTTGCGTGTTTATTGTTGAACATGTAGCGTAATACAGTAACATTCAGTTGGGAAGATAGATGTAGGCAGTGAAGTAATAAGTGAAGTCTTATTACTTCACTGATGTAGGGGAATTTCCCAAATATTTCAGATGGTTTAGTATTTCATAAGGCGTCCTATCATTGTGTCAGATGATATCTGTCACGCAACTCTATATTATTAAGTTAAGATTTAATTACATCATACTTGCAATCCGATGTTTGCAGTTATTATCCCCAAATATATTCTGAATGTTTAAGGTTATTGCAGTCATCATTCTATCTTACGAGCACACATTTTTGTTCCGCTAATGTCTGTATTACTGAAACAAAACACCACAACTTACGTCAAGATGATATCTGAAAGTTCATGGATACAGCATCAAACGTATTTAATTCTTAAATTGTTTTTATCATGCATGTGTCCATATGTTAATATCATTTTTTGTAAATGTTCAGCTGCTTATTCGTTGTTTAATAATGTATACATTGGTAACATGTTTTAAGCAATAAAACCCAATCTCATTTGCGGAAATTCTTCATGTACTTCACCGACATATATGTATACAACTTACATATTTTTGAATCCCAACTCTATAGACACACTATAAATGGTTTTAACCAGCCATACCAAACAACGAAATTGGACCTCCGAATTAATAGTTACCAAGTCATACTTCATTTACGCATATTCAATAACACAATTATTGTAAGAACCTGTGAATAAACCTATACCTTTAATTGGTACATATACATTATTATATGACCTGAATACCGGGATAGAGTTTTGATAAACGGTTGTGTAGTGTAGTGTTCATGCCTATTAGGCGCCATATAACCTTTTCATGTGTTGGTGCGCCTTAAAACCCTAATTCAATTCAATTCGTTTCGAGAAGCTTATTACGATATGTGTACTATAATGTGCTGGGCTTCACTTCATGCGAAGCTAAATGTAGGAACACCCTACAAACCCACCAACAATTTATGTTGAATAGCATGTACATTCCGCCTAGCAGGTTACTATCACTATTATACTATGGAAAGTCGATTATTTAAAAATAATTATTGATATATCACCAACATGTACAATATACATTATAATAATATAAATAACGTCGACGTCGTATGTTAATGTTTTTATTTTCCAAAGAGGTTTGAGGCCAATAAAGGAAGTATACTGAAACAAATATTCCGATGACCAGCAAATTTTATTTTAAATTCCGATAGGAAATTAAATTCTCTAAAATATACTAAAATAGTGCAGTTTTTTATCCAGCCATATAAAAGATAAATGGCATTAACATTGTTTTTTCTCAAAATTCCTTGCTCTATATTGCTCCTTGGTAAAAAGCAGAGAAAGATAGAATAGCAGTGAAAGATATAGGAAATTCTTTAAATAATAGTTTACATCCTAATTTAAATGATATAATTTATATATAAGATGAAAGGTCTCGTCAAGACTAACAGTGTGATATAAAATATAATTGTATGTGACTAAACTAACACTCTGTGATGCTAAAAACGTTGACAATTGAGTGCAACGTGACTTTTATGAAAAATGTCAAACATATATAGCCATATTTGAGACGTTATTATTAAAATCTTGTTCTCACGAGGACAAAACAAAATTCAGATTCAAGTCGCAAATATCTTCAAATTTACAAATATATATAGTTCATATGCGTACCCTTAAATATTCGAATGGGTCAATTCCCCCTTAAATAAAGATAATTTATCAATATAGAGTATATGCAAAATAAATATAAACAATCTGTAGAAATTGTTGGTACGGCCAGCCTATGTATATATGTTCTTCGCCAATACATTAAATGAGTAATTTTAACTTTTTTTTGACAGATAATATATAATTAGTGTAAATAATATAACAGTATAAACAAACATTCAACATTCAATAACAACAACAAAAATATCATTATGATTCTCCCTTAATTTATTATTCACAGGTTAATAAAAACTCATTCACAATTCACAATCAAATATTATACAATACCTGATAGATGATGGGCGAAACGACTTAGTGGGCGAAACGACTATCAAAATGATGTGCGAAACGACCGATGTGCGAAATAACCGATGCGCGAACGGGAAAGTGTGCGAAACGACCCGGGACCGCCTTGCCCATGGCCCATGGGCAATATGATCATGGTATCAATGATCTGATCGGTCAACACTTATTTCCATAGATTGCGTTCTATAATCTTACCGGTGTAGTCGCAATATATACAGGGCAGGGTAGAGCGGGGGTGTCATTACCTGTATAAGTAAGCGGCACCCAGAGCAGAATAGCCAGGTATTTTTTATTGATACTTGTATAAAATACTAGTAAAAGTATTTATAGTAGCCAGGTAGACCAGTCAAAGTTGCAGGGAGAAATCACCGCCTCTCGTCTTAATGACACCCATGGTAGAGTTTTAATTTTGATAGAGCATCATCAAAAAAAAAGTATTTATAGTAGCCAGGTAGACCAGTCAAAGTTGCAGGGAGAAATCACCGCCTCTCGTCTTAATGACACCCATGGTAGAGTTTTAATTTTGATAGAGCATCATCAAAAAAACTGACCAATCAGTGACCAGAAATAAGGGTAAATAAGACATAACCAATACATTCTGGTAGGTGATAAACTTGGTTTTTATCCTTGATGTTCAACCAAGTTTACTGTTAAAATTAAGGTACCTACAGAGTGACTCTTTTTAAAACCCTGCTTATTTCATGCACATTCATGCAAATTGATTCAACATATGTAACTTTTAAAATCAAAATCTTGAAAATTATGGTATTTTTACTTTGCCAAAGATTTTTATTTTACTATAGAACCTAAGGATAAAAACCGAGTAACACAGATTTTATCACCTACTGAAAATAAAATATAATCTCAACATCTCTGCAATGCAAAATTATGAATATGTCTGTGAAAATTCCTTAAACAGGTCTTAACGTTATATTGATATATTTAAATACATAGATTTAAAACTGAAAATAAAAAGTAGAAGTTATTTATACATGTGGATTAACCTAGAAAGTGACAGTGAAGTTATTAGTAATATGTGTGGATTAACACCGAAAGTCAGTGACGGTGAAATCATTTGTACAGACGGAATTACGCTGAAAGAGACAGTGACATGGTTTATCACTGCGACTTAATACTAAAAGGGATGTTGAATTTGTTTATTTAGTGGGATTTACACAAAAAGAGACAGTGAAATTATTTATAAGTATGGATTTATCCGGAAATTGACAGTGAAGATTCTAAACATGCGGATTTACGCTGAAAGCGACAGTGACGTTGTTATGTGGATTTACACTGAAGGATCAGCAACGTCATTTATATATGTGGATTTTTTTATATATTTTAGGAACATAACCCATATCGTCACAAGCGTGTTTTTTTTAAAATTGAGAAAAAATGCAGTAAAACATTCATTTCATAATTCTATCTTTGATACTGTTTACTGTAACTATTAAATGTCAACCCATGCATTTAAAAGCGTTCTTATATTTTTCATTTTTGTCTTTCTATTGACTATTTTTTCTAAAATTGATAAGTGAAGTTACTATATATGCAAATTTATCCTGAAATTAACGGAGAAGTCCCTGAATTCACCTGAAATTAACACTGAAGTTACTATATATGCACATTTTTACCCTGAAATTAACACTGAAGTTAAAATATATATATGCGGCGAATTTACCCTGGAAATATTAAACAGTGAAATTATTATATGCAAATTCAACCTGAAATTAACAGTGAAGTTACTATATGTGGATTTACACTGGAAGAGACGGTGATATCATTTATATGTTGATTTACGCTGAAAGAAACGTTGACGTCATTTATATACGTGGATTTACGCTGAAAGAGACGGTGACGTCATTTATTACTTGGATTTACGCTGAAAGAGATGGTGACATCATTTATATACGTGGATTTACGCTGAAAGAGACCGTGATGGTTTATATATACTATGTATATGCACCAAATTAATTCTGTTTAAATTGTACAAAACAAATGAACGGGACAGTCACTAATTTTTTAAATGCTGTCTACAGATACATCGTATGATACGTATCTAGTAGAAGGTTGCAAGCCCTTGTTAAAGCAGAGGAAATTATTTTAGTATTGATAGCAACAGGTTACACATTTTATATAACGATACCTAAAAGTTACTGGGCCCAAACAAAATTAAGAAAGGTTACATCTGAATCGGGGAGCAGTGCCCTAAATGTTTAATGTGCTGAGAAGGTTGATTCCGATTTACTGCATCCGTGGCTTGGATGGTTTGAAACCTCGACTCTCTCACTGCGAGTTGGAATAAATAAGAAAGCGTGTCCTTTCAGATGGGCAGAAGGTATACACTACTATTTCTACCCAGGAAAAAGTGGTGTGCCCCCACCATGGATGATATCTATCATAATATATGGCCTAACATGTGCTAAAAATGACGTAAATAATTCAAACAACCAGCCAAACGATTTACTGAACCACCAGGTTCATGTTGATGACCCTCATCTTACGGATGTTGCCAGCTATCCGTCAGATGACTGCCATCAGCCAACTCACATCTAAATCATTTCATGCTTAAATGTTATATTAATTGCATATATAAAATTATGTTTTTATTAGGCACATATTTATATTTGCTTTATATTATAAGCACAACAAATAGGCGTCAGGGTTGTCATAAGTAGCCAGTTGCCGATCAAAATTATCGGTTAACATGGTGTTATCATCAGTTAGTTTTGCCTTAACTTGTATTTGCAATATGTGACACTGACTTCGTTGATCCCTCGTCAAATTGTTTGGAATTCAAAATGAATCCCTGTTGCCAGGGCTTAATCTAGTTTAACTACTTTGCTGTGAAATTAGAAACTTCAGTTTAATTTTTTAGTTCATTTGCTCTTAGTACAAACATGTACCACTTCTATGGTGTAATCGGTAAACACGTCTATCCTTTTAGGGTAGAAGACCCAGGTTCAAATCCTGGTGGGAGTAAAAATTTGTTTGGAAAAAGAGCTGGATTAAGCATTTTTTTAAGTATTTCTAAATTTTGAATTTAATTCAATGTAATCAAATTCAATTTAAACAATCGAATATCATAAGTTACAGCATGTCTGGAAACGACCACGAGGGAAAGAAGCTATTACAAGACAATGGCCCATTTAGCAATAAAATCTTTCATGAGGCCCTCTTTTCTTCTTTGAAAGCTGTTTCCCTCTTTTGGTTTTGCAATAATGAGCCTCTTATAAAATATTTTACCTAATATTGTAATGCATTGAATGCTCTTAGAAGACAGTGGCCCAGTTAGTAAAAGTATCTTCTCTGAGGCCCTCTTTTCAATTCATCATCTTTAAGGCCCTATTATATTACCCTTTGGTCTTAAAATGAAAAACAATGTTATTTTGCTACAATAATAGGTATTTTTTTTAATATGTTTACCATATATTTACAAAATTCTTCCCTGCCTCTTTTGTCCATATTCTTCTCTGTTTGCTATGACTTTTGCCCTTTAAATCTTGGTAGCCAGAGACTAACGAGTGGTCGTTTTAGCGCAGGATGAAACCTAACATGTGATGTCGACCAGTTTTCAAGACGTTTACACATCAATAAACTCTTCTAACTACATTCTTTTCTTTTACGACTGTTATTATATTTATTATCTCATTTTAACCGGGTGTGTCTTTAATTGAAATGTTGAAAAATAATAGCTCCGTCGTTTCACTGGGCGCTTCAAGAATGGAAGTTTATAACAATTATGTAAATATATATCCATTTTTAGATATCATACAGTAGCTTTTTTCACGTTTAATCTTCATTATTGTGATCTTTATTTTTTCATATTGATTACTGTTCGCATTTAGGCAAAATAAAAAAAAAGTTAAAAAATAAAAAGACAAAAAAAAGAGACAAAAAATTTGAAATACGGTATACAAAATGCAAAGTCTTATTATGAAATACTAGTGCTAGGTTATGGGGAAAAAACAATTATAAATGTATGAATTGAATTGAAACGAATGTTTTTAACGGCTCATCAACACAGTATAGGTTATTTAGAGCTGCCCCAGAGAGAGGGGAAGGATACATAGGAATCCGAGAACCGTGCACTACTCTTATTATCAAATAGATCTCTATGGTTCTTTAACGTGCTCGGAGGATAGACCGATACACGGTACTGCCCGGTTTACGTCCCCATCCGTCGGACGAGGCTAACGGAAAGTGTCTTGGTCAAGAACACACCGACAAACTCAGTGGCACCACGGAGGATTGAACCTGGGGCCTCCGGTTACAAATTCGCCGCGCTACCGACTGCGCCATGCCAGCCCTAAAGAAAATATTTTTGCTTTACACAGATAATTTTAATGTTATAGTATCAAAAATAAACATTGTTTCATGCTACACTGATTTTTTCTCATATTTTGTTTTTGGAAAGAGAAAAAAACAATAACCCATACTGTGTAATATATCTGTATATAAATCCATTATCAAAGGACAATGTTTTAGGATAGTTTTAAAGGAATAATATACACAACTTCCAAAAGTTATTATTTTTTCTATAAAAAACAAGGAGGTTGATTAAGGAAGATCAAGATATAAGCAAGGGTATGTTATTTCTAATTAGTAAGCTAAGCTTTGCATGTCCCAGAATGAAAACATTAAGTTTATTTGCTACAGTTTGATACTGGAAAAATCAACAAAGTAAATTGTCTCTATACTAGCAAGGTATTGACTGCACATGGTTTCAAACGTATTCATTTTTAAGTTTTTATATGCGATTAGTTTCTCAACTTTGTACAAAGATATTATAAATTATACGTTTTAAAAAGGTTAAGCTGTGGAATTTGACGTTGCATCTTGTTTCGATAAATGTAAAGTTTTGCTTGCATGATGATTTTGCTCAAAACAGTATTAAATTTACTATTTCCAAATAAAAATATCTGTTTCTGTTAAAGTTACGAATGCTGTATTGCATTTTTCTGTAAGATAAGTTTGAAGTTTTGATCAGAATTCTTTTACTGTTCCACAGTTCCAAAACAGATGTTGGATAGTTTCAGGTGTATTTTTGCAAAAGCTGCACATATCGTTATTAATAATATTCATTTTAGATAAAAGGTAATTTGTTCCAAATATCCTATGGTTGATTCTAAATTGAACCTTAGGATCTTTTGTTATTTTATAAGGTAAGACATATAATCTTTCAAATTCAAAGTTTGGAACACTAATGCTTTGGGATATACATTATTTCTAATCATGATGTCATATATGTTTCGACAGCCTTTCTCATTTTGTAGAATTAAGGATAGGATTAGTGGAAGAATAGGGTTTGGCTGTTACTGGCTAGATGCACAATATTCAGGTTTCATAATTCCTGACAGCAGTTATAATACCTTCATATTCAAGAAAATTGGACTGTATATTATAGTGTTCATTCAATTCTATGTATGAATAAAGATTTCCATTTTTGTTTAAAATGTCATTGATAAAAGTTATTCCTCCTGTAAACCATCTTTTGTAAAACACACTAGAGCCTCCGATTGAAATTTAAACATTTTAAAAATGTTTGATGCTTCAAGAAGCCCTTATAACATAAATACATTTGATGTAATCATTGATCACATAGTAATAGTGTTAAATAAACTATTTTCATATTGTTTATATTAAATATATGATATCTGGAATGTTTTCACTAGATGATATATGTATAAGATCTATATCTTGCAATAAACTAACCCTCATGTCAAAGGTGTACCCTAAATTGGCCTAATGTCTGTTGATTGGAGAAAACATATATACTTGCAGACCATATAAGCGTAATTTAACAATATATCAAGTACCATGGACGCCATGGACGTCAGTATGGACTTCATGAGTCATATCTTTCTTTGTTTAGAGTTTTATTAATTGATTTACTGATACAATATCAAGTTCATATATGCATGCAGCTGACATATCACTCTCGACTGACAACACGGTAAACAATCACTCCCATAACATGATATAATCATAATTACAATGTCTCTTCCTCCTTTCCCTTCAATTCAACCGTAATATTAAAGTATATATTTGGAAAACTCAACAAATGCTTCCAAACTGTCAGTCATTATATGGAACGAACTGTTTGGGACCGAACGAACTGTTTGGGGCCGAAACGTCTTGATTTCAACTACGGGATTTATTTTGTTAAAAAGTATAATTTATCGGTCAGAGCGATAAAATATCAAGAGATTGATCAAAATCACTCACTAATCTGCAATATTTTCATCAATACAACATTATATAGAAGAGCACTATTTTGCGGAGAGCTACAATCGAAAACCGAACCAAATGCTGCATTTTGATGCAAAAAACCATTGAGCGGCACCCAATACTCTCCGAGCCACTATTCCCGAGTACGGAAATTGGCGAAGAGTTCCGATTGCATTGATTGAGGCCAACTTTTTATATCTATAAATGGACCAAACGAGTGTACTCTGGGTAGAGTCTGAGACCAGTCAGGAAATACTTCCTTGAGAAAGAAAATAGTTCCTTGAAAGAATCCAAAGTTTCTAGTTTGCATGTGTTTTTCCCAATATTAGTTTCTATTTCATTGTTAAATCTAACCTGAGGTTAAAGTAGTATGTCTGTTGTCATGAATAGTAAGTATTTTACTGTGTTTGTCAGGATTATTTCTCTGGAGGGTATGAGCACAGATGTTAGGTAGAGATGTGGTTTTGACAGAAGTTTATTTCAAAATAGTGAATGAATGACGCGAAATGTTGAAAAACTGAATCGGTGTTTTATTCCAGATATGGGACCGTTTGCTAGCCAAATGTGTTTCATACACAGAATAAAAGTGTATTTAAGCGAACGAATGTTGTGGAACGTGTGACTGATCTCCAAATATAGCCTATATGACCTATATTGCATTGTGTTCAATGGGCTGATTTTCACCGGTCTGACACCTAGAATAAGATGGACAGGTTTACTGAGTCCGGTGTCCCCCAGGGCACAGTGTTGGGGCCGTTCCTCTTTGAGTGCAACATCAATGACCTTCCTGAGTGCGTCACCTCACAAGTTCGTCTCTTCGCCGACGATTGTCTCCTCTAAAGAACCATCCGGTCAACCAAGGGCCACTCCATACTCCAAAACTACCTAATGAACTCGAACAATGGGCTGCCACGTGGGGATTGCACTTCAACGCGAAGAAATGTTATATTCTCAGCATCCGAAACAAGTCATCCAACTTCTATCAACTAAACAACACCTTTCTTCAACAAGTACCTTGTAATCCTTATCTTGGAGTCACCATTTCTGATGACCTGCAATGGGGCATCCATATATCTAATATCTACAAGAAAGCTAATTCCACCGTGGGATTCTTACGTCGCAACATCAGAAACTGTCCTCTCGAATGCAGGAAACTAGCATACATCTCCCTCGTCCGCTCAACGTTGGAATAGAAAAAGTACAAAGACAGGCAGCACGCTTCATAAAGAAGGACTACAAATCTCGCGACGAGGGCTGCGTCTCCAAGATGTTACTAGAACTCTACCTACCAACTCTCCAACAACGCCGGGAATTTAAGAGGCTTACTTACCTGTTCAAGATAGTGGGGGTATGGTACCGGTGTAACGAAGTAAAGTGACCCCCATATAATAACGACCCCCCGGTTTTCTGTCATTTTCAAAGTCAATCCGCACGAACTCAACCTGGAGGGGTTGGAGTAGGTCGGACCCCATCGAATGATATGAGTCATTCCGTCGGCAATGCAGACAGCAGAGGTCCAAACTCCAAAATAGCCCATGACACTGTATGTGGGCCCATCTCCGGCTAGTTTTTGTCGCATTAAGAGACTTGACCTGGTGGAGGATGGAGTGGGTCGGACCCCTAGTCGGGTGGTATGAGTCGTTCCATAGCGAATGCTTGGTATGCCGAAGGCAGGGACCCGAATTGTCCCCGACGCTGTATGTGGGCCAGTCTCCGGATGGGTTTTGTGAACTTCAGAGAGTCAATCCGTCCGGACTCGACCTGGTGTACGTGGAGTTAGTCGGTCCCCACGTCGGGTGGTATGAATTGTTCCGTCAAGAACACTCTGGTATGCTGACGGCCGAGGAACAAACTTGGACACTGTCTGTGGTCCCATATACGGCTGGTAAGTTTCGCCTTCTGAGTCAATCCGCATTAACTCGAGTGGGTCGGACTCCCTATTGAGTGGTAGAATTCCTTCCGTCGGGAATGCTTTGGTATGCCACTGACACTGTATGTGGGCCAATATCCGGCTGGTGTTTGTCGCCTTCAGAGTCAATCTGCCCGAACTTGACCTGGTGGGGGTTGGCCCCAAGTCGGTTGGTATGAGCCGTTCCGTCGGGCTTGCTTTGGTATGCCGACGGCAGAGGCCCCATATGCCCTCTGACACTGCATGTGGGCCAATCTCCGGCTGGTTTGTGTCGCCTTCGGTGTCAATCCGCCCGTACTAGACCTAATGTGAGTTGGAGTGGGTTGGACCCCCAGTCAGTTGGTACGAGTCGTTCCGTCGGGAATACTCTGGTATGCCGACGGAAGAGGCCTGAAATGTCACCTATACGTACGCCTATCTCCAGTTGATTGTTGTCACCTTCAGTCAATCCACCAGAACTCGACCTGGTGAGGTTGGATTGGATATGAACCCTTCCGTCGAGAATATTCTGATATGCCGACGGCTGAGGACCATACACGAACACTGTCTGTGGTCCCAGATCTTGCTGGTCATTGTCGCCTTCAGAGTCAATCCGCCCGGGCCCGGCCTAGTGGTTGTTGGAGTGGGTCGGACGGCCAGTCTGTAGGTATGAGTTGGTCCGTCAGTTATGCTCTGGTATGCCGACGGCAGACGCCCGAAATGCCCCTGACACTATATTTGCATCCATTTCTAGTTCGTGTTTTGACACCAGCTGAAGGTGGGCGCATACACATTGTCCATTTTCGGACATCCGCCGTCGCTATACCGGAGTATCCCCGACGGAACGACTCCATTCGACGAGGGATCCGACACTCTCCAACGCTCACCAGGTCGAGTTCGGGGGGATTGACTCGGCAAAACCCAGCCAGTAATTGACCCACAGACAGTGTCTGCGTCACGTTCTGTCCTCCGCCGTCGGCAATCACGAGTATTTCCGATGGAATGACTAACACCAGCCGACGAGTGGTCCGACGCTCTCCAACCGCGGATTGACTGAAGGTGACAAAAACAGCCGGAAATGAGTCCACATATATTGTCAGGGGGCCTTTCGGGACGGAACAAGTCATACCACCCGACTGGGGTTCGACCCACTCCAACCCCCACTAGGTCGAGTTCGGGTTGATTGACTCTGAAGGTGACAAAAACCAGCCAGGGATGATCAACATACAGAGTTATGGGCCGTTATGGGTCTAAGCCGTCGGCATACCAGAGCCTTCCTGACGAAACAAGTTATAGCACCAGATTTGGGGTCTACCCAAATAGATCAAGTTCGGGCGGATGGTCTCAGAAGGCGACAAAACTACCCGGAGCTGGGTCCACAGACAGTGTCCATGTTTGCTCCTCTGCCGTCGGAATACCATTGTATTCCTAACGAAACGACTCATTCCACGAGACTTGGGATGCGACACACTCCAACCTCACTAGGTCGAGTTCGGACGGAATGATTCCGAATGCGACAAAAACCACCCAGACATGGGTCCACAGACAGTGTCCGTGTTTGGTCCTAAGCCGTCGATATACAAGACTATTACCGACGGAACGACTAATACCATCCGATGGAGGGTTCGACCCACTCCAAACACCATCAGGCCGAGTTCGGGCGGATTGACTCTGGATGAGACAAAGACCAACCGGAGATGGGCCCACATACAGTGTCAGGGGCTTTTCGGGCATCTGTCGTCGACATACCATAGCATTCCCGACGGACCAACTCATACCTACCGACTGGCCGTCCGACCCACTCCAACAATCACTAGGTCGAGCTCGGGCGGATTGACTCTGAAGGCGACAATGAACAGCCACATCTGGGACCTCAGGCAATGTCCGTGTTTGGTTCCCAGCCGTCAGCATATCAGAGTATTCTCGACGGAAGGGTCCATACTTCCTGACGAGGGGTCCGACCCAATCAACCAAACCAGGTCGAGACCTTGTGGATTGACTGAAGGTGACAACAATCAGCCGGAGATGGGCGTACGTACAGGTGGCATTTCGGGCCTCTGCGAATCGTCATTTAACTTCGCGTAGTGGAGTCATAATATTATGACCGGCCGGGGGTCACTTTTCTTTAAAAAATAATGACCGGGGGTCGTTATTCTATGGGGTCACAATTCTTCGCGAGGGGTCATTTTACTTCGCGTGGGGGGTCATAATATTATGACCGGGGGGGTCACTATTTTTTAAAGAATAATGACCGGGGGTTCGTTATTCTATGGGGGTCACTTTACTTCGTTACACCGGCAGTAGACACCTGTGATTACATAGTCAGACTTAAGCCCAGACGAAATATTAAAATTGTCTCATATACAAATTTTGAGACCAAGAACATTTTTATCAAACAGGTCACAAATATTTCAAACTGTTTCGTTATACCATGTGCTAAAAGTGAACAATACAAGAACTCTTTCTTTGTGAGAACAGTTGTAAAGTTGAATCAGCTGGAAGAGAGCACTATCAGCGCCCAGAAAGTCGAGGCCTTTAAGTTAGGTCTTCAGAACTGCTACTAAGCGCGCACACCACCCCGTAGTGAAATACTAGTATTGGGATCTACTACGTATTCATCAGATACAGATCAAATACAGATACAGATACAAATACTTGTTGCCCCCCTGCCTTATTTAGGGTTGAAAAAAGGAAGCAGTGATTTAAAGACAAAGTGGACATTGTGAAATAAAATTAGCTTATTAAATGTATCAATTAAAGAAATGCACATTGCCAAATATTGTTTGATAATCAATTTGTACATCAATTAAAAAACTTTTTATCCCAAGTCACTTTGTCTTTAACTGTCGCATTATCTACCCAGAGTTGTCGTTCCTTGCAAACACATACAAGAAATTCATGTCATTTCTTCATATTTCGCACATAACTTGGTGTATGTAATCGTCTATAGAAGATAAACAACATATCAGACGATTTTATTGTTTCGAACTCGGACGCCTGCCCGTGGTCCAGGGTGGGTACACTCTATACATTTGTTTCCTCCTACGTCATCGGCGCAATTGGGCCTGTGGGAAGGGGCATCAAATACAATAATAATTCAATTACAGTGTCATTTTCCCATACTTTTGCACATTAGCTGGTATAATATTCGTCTATGAAAGAGATACACAGCATGTCAAATGATTTATTATTTAAAACTTGGACGTCTTCCCTGGGGTCGGGGTTGGAGGAGGTGGGTGGTGGGGGGTGGTAACAGGGCGTAATTTTTTTTAAATAATTATGTCTCCAATGAACATTTTCATGAAGGTATTACAGTGTTTAATAATGTGTGTGTAGGTAGTGGTGGTGGTGGTGGTGGTGTGTGTGTGTGTGGTGGGGGGCAGGGGTGGGGGGGGGGGGGATGAGGGGGGACCTGTGTGAAGAAAACGTGGGTATTTCAATATCCAAATCTAGCATAGACGATATTGAATGACCATATCAACTGTATACTAGTAGTAGCTTCTGCCTCAACAGTTTAAAAAAATCAAATTCATATTTACCATATATGCACCCTATCTTAAAATACACATCTGGCATGTGGGATGGTTGTTCTGTTAACGAAAGAAAAACAAGAGGCCCAAGAGGGCATGTGGAGGCTCTACTGGCTCAAGATAAAGTTTATGTATAAGGGGCCATAAGTCTTTCAAAAATCATTCAACCGCAACATGGTCATGACATATGCAACTAGGCTTGGTACTGATAATCCCTGCAAAGTTTCGTTGAAATCCAGCCAGAGGTTCAGGAGAACTAGCCTAGACAAAATGTATGTACTAAAACCTTTAAGGGCTCATAACTCTGCCAAAATTCATTCAACCAGAATATGGCAATGACAGGTGCAATTAGGCTTAGTACTGATCATACTTGTCAAGTTTCGTCTATATCCAGCCAGGGGTTCAGGAGAACTAGCCCAGAAAAAAATGTATCAAAATCCTTTAAAGGGCCAAAACTCTGCCAAATATCTGTAAACCGGAACGTGACGATGACATGCACAACTAGGCTTGGTGCTGATCATCCCTGCTAAGTTTCATTGAAATCTGGCGAGGGGTTCAGGAGAAGTAGATCAGACAAAGTTTGTGTATTAAAACCTTTAAAGGGCCATAATTCTGCCAAAAAAACATTCTACCGGAATACGGCAATGATTTGCTCAACTAGACATGGAATTGATCATCCCTAAAAAGCTTCGTTTCAATCCGGCCAGGGGATCAGGAGAACTAGTCAGAACAAAGTTTGTGTAGTAAAACCTTTAAAGGGCCATAACTCCGCCAAATATCATTCAACCGGAACACGGCGATGATTTGCACAACTAGACATAGAATCGATCATCCCTAAAAAGTTTTGTTTAATCCGGCCAGGGGTTCTGGAGAACTAGTCAGAACAAAGTTTGTGTATTAAAACCTTTAAAGGGCTATAACTCCGCCAAAATCATTCAACTGGAACCAGTGACTATGTACAACTAGGCTTGGTACTGATCATCCCTGCAACGTTTCAATGAAATCCGGCCAAATGAAGGCACTTTCGTCTTAATGAGGCCAAGATATAGCATATTTCAGAAAAGCAAGGGCCATGACTCCGATGTAAATGGTCCAATCTGGATGGTTTTCGAACTTGTCCAAGCTTTCATTGATATTAACAATCTGGTAAAGTTTCTTAAAGATCGGATGACAGATGAAGGCCCTATCGTCTTAACGAGGTAAAATATAGGATTTTTAACTAAATCAAGGGCCATAACTCCACTGTTACAGGTCCGATCTGGCTGATTTTTTAACTTGACCGAGCTGTCATTGATATTAATAATCTAGTAAAGTTTCATAAAGATCGCATGGAAAATGAAGGCCCTATTATCTTAACGAGGCAAAATATAGCATTTTTATCTAAATCAAGGGCCATAACTCAACTGTTACTGGTCCGATCTGGCTGGTTTTCGAAATTTTCTGAGCTGTCATTGATATAAACAATCAGGTAAAGTTTCGTAAAGATCAGATGAAAGATGAAGGCCCTATCGAATTAACGAGGCAAAATATAGCATTTTTAACTAAATCGAGGGCCATAACTCCACTGCTTCTGGTCCGATCTAGCTGGCTTTCGATTTTTGTCCGAGCTTTCATTGATATTAACAATCTAGTAAAGTTTCAAAAAGATCGCACGAAAAATGAAGGCCCTATCACATTAACGAGGCAAAATATAGCATTTTAGACTAAATCAAGGGCCATAACTCCGTTGTAACTGGTCCGATCTGGCTGGTCTTCGAACTTGTCTGAGCTTTCATTTATATAACCAATCTGGTAAAGTTTGGTAAGAATCGAATGAAAGATAAAGGCCCTATCGTCTTAAAGAGGCAAAATATAGCATTTTTAACTAAATCAAGGGCCATAACACCGCTGTTAATGGTCCGATCTAGCTGGTTTTCGAACTTGCCTGAGCTCTTATTGATATTAACAATATGTGCAAGTTTGGTAACGATCAAATAATAAATGAAGGTGCTAGAGCGTTCACAAAGCTTATATGGCATTTTTCAGCAAAGCAAGGGCCATAACTCCGGTGAAATTATTTCGATCTTGCCGGTTTTCGAACTTGTCCGAGCTTTCATTGATATAAAGCTACTGGCAATATAAGTAAAGGTCCGATTAATATTGAAGGCCCTAGAGTGTTCACGTGGTTTTCGAACTTGTTTCAGCTTTCATTAATATTAACCATCTGTGCAAGTTTGGTAAAGATCAAATAATAAATAAATGTGCTAAAGTGTTCACAAGGCAGAAAATGGCATTTTTCAGAAAAAAACAAGGGCCATGACTCTGGTGTTACTGACTGGTGTTAGCTGATTTTCGAACTTGTCCAAGCTATTATTGGTATTAACAATCTGTGCCAGTTTCATAACGATAAAATAATAAATGAAGGTGCTAGAGCGTTCACAAGGCAGAAAATAGCAATTTTTAGAAAAACAAGGGCCATAACTCCGGTGTTACTAATCCGATTTTGCTGGTTTTCGAACTTGTCCGAGCTTTCATTGATATTAACAAGCTGTACAAGTTTGGTAAATATCAAATAATAAATGAAGGTGCTAGAGTGTTCTCAATGCTTAATATGGCATTTTTCAGCAAAACAAGGGCCATAACTCCGGTGAAAGTTATCCGATCTGGCTGGTTTTCGACTTTATCCGAGCTTTTATTGATATAAAGACACTGGCAAAGTTTCGTATGATTCGATTAATAATGAAGGCCCTAGAGTGTTCACAAGGCAAAAGTTAACAGACGGACGGACGACGGACAACTCGCCATCCTATAAGGTCTGATGGCCTTTACCCAGTAGAGCTAACAACTAGAAAAAAACTCTAACCTAGTTAACTGTTACTGGATTAACAAGACCGAGAAAAACGTAAATCACAAAAACGTTCCCTTGTTTATAAAAGAAGGTATAACAGTCGAACAGGAAATGTAGCTTTCATAGAACACAGTTAACTAATATACGCATTACAACAAACAACAATTGCGATGTTTATAAAAAGCAAGGCATGTGACATCACAAACACAAAAGGGTTGACAATAGGGATACTGCCTTGGAACGATCAGTGATGAAAAGGCCTCTGGGAGTATAAACCAGGTTCTAGGGTGAACAAAACCTCACTCTTACACTATTAGCTATTCCAATAAAACGGGACAGTGTAAATAAATAAATCCTCTTCTAGGTTATATTCTCAAACAAAGCAGCATTAATATGCAATATAAATACAACATAGTTGATCGTGTATATATGAATAAAACAATACAAGTCTAGAAAGTCATAATGCAAGTACTTTTTTTGTTTTTCATAAATCTTTATTTTACAATTAAGAACCAGATGGTGTAAACAGTCATCTGGACGGCACTCTTAAACAGAAGAGATTACTGGAATAATTCAAAAATGCTCACTATGAAAAAAAAGACACACTATCACTGTTCATGTGCAATATATATCACACACAGTACTGTTCATGTCCATTGAAAAAACCAATTTAACACTGGTGATTTGTTATGTCCAGGCTGGGCTGGTCATATCTGGGCTGATAATATAAAGCCCTGGTCCAGGGGAAGAGAGTTTGTATGTTATTTAAAAAATGAGTGAGCATAAATTATTAATACTATACGTAAAGTAATACTTAACAAATGGAATTGAAAAAGACGTAAGCGAGTGCCGTTTACAATATATGTAAGTACAAGTTGTTGAGAAACTATATTTTACGAAAGACTTGTCCCATATGCATGCGACTTACAATTTAATAAAAAATATCACTGGCAACTATACACCTCAGTGCGTTCCCCCGCGAGGTCAGGTCGGGAACAACCTGACATCCCGGAAAAATCACCAGCGTGAAAGATACAAGTGTCGTAAAGCTAAATAAAACGCATGTAAGTGACAAAATGAATTCAAACACACTTTTTGAAAAACTAGTTCTCAACATAAACATGGTTACATTTATTTCATTCTCCATCAAAGTACTTGAGCAACAAAATCATATCTGAAACGAGAAGAAGACTTTAATATTGCGTTTAAACGAAATATCTTAAAATACATGAGTAATAATGGTTAATGAAACAGTGTGATGAAAAAGACTTTGATAAAAGAGCATGACTGTAATGACAAATTGTGGATGTAAATTACGAAACGATAGGAACTGGTGAGAAATATGTATTAATGTCAAGACAAGGGTCAAACGAGAATTCGTTGTTCGTGAAATCTAACGTGCCAAAGCCATTATAAAACTAAAACTTTCCAAACTCAAGAGAATTTATTCGCGAAAAATCAGCATACATTCTGTACTTAATTTTATTAAAAAATGTATGGACAAAAGAGCACTAGCGGATACACCCTAAAAATTCCGAATCATACATGTATGTCCATTTTACTGCAGATAAAATATCAAACAATTTCGATGCACGCTCTCAGTATAAAAAAAATTCTCGCTCGTTTCGCTCGCTCGACGCATAATGCCTAATGAGTGGTTTAATTAACTCATTGTTAAATCCTTTTATTTGAAAACGCACTTTTTTACCCTATCAATGCACTACCGCAATCGTTTTATGAGGATAGAAACGGACCCGAAAATTGACCAAAATCTTACATCCCCCATCAAACAATTTCGATGCACGCCCTCAGTATAAAAAAAAATCTCGCTCGCTCGACGCATAATGGCTAATGAGAGGTTTAATTAACACATTGGTAAATCCTTTTATTTGAAAACGCACTTTTTTACCCTATCAATGCACTACCGCAACCGTTTTATGAGGCTAGAAACGGACCCGAAAAACGACCAAAAGCCCCCATCAAACAATTTCGATGCACGCCCTCAGTATAAAAAAAATTCTCACTCGCTCGGCGCAAAATGGCTAATGCGTGGTTTAATTAACACATTGTTAAATCCTTTTATTTGAAAACGGACTTTTTTACCCTATCAATGCACTACCGCAACCGTTTTATGACGCTACCCCCCCCCCCCCCCCCCGCACCCACACTTCCCCCCCCCCTCCCACACTAAGCTGAAATCCTGGATCCGCCCCTGAAGAGTATGTGTAAACAGTTTATTTTCATGCTTCGTCAAATCCCCCCCCCCCGCCCCCTACCCCCACCAACACACACACCCTCACACACACCCTAAGCTGAAATCCTTGATCCGCCCCTGAAGAGTATTGTGTAAACTGTTTCTTTTCATGCTTCGTCAAATTTCTGCATATCCAAATAACATTAACAGAATCAAGACAATATCATGAATATCTTTATCTAAATTTGGTAAATATAAAAAGCGAAAAATCCTTTCACTAAGAATAAAACTACATTTACTTATAAACTGCAGTAATTTCAAAACAACCCTATTTAAAGGTTGAACCATTTTACATTCTATAAACAAATGGCTTACGGTTTCTATTGATTCACAAAAGGTACAGCATTTATTAACATTAAGATGTAGTCTATAGGCCAAGTAATAGTTTACATAATATAATACACCATGACAGATTCTCCAGGAAGTATTTCTTACATCTGGATCAACACAAGGTAAGTATATATATATTCTTAAAAACTTGTTTAAAATCAATGGTTGGGAAATTCCGAACAACCTTTAGTGTGGTGTGTTCAATATTTAACAATGCATTATAAAAATCTTTAGTTGTAGCCAATCCGGATAATGCTTCATGAGTTTATTATAAAGACCTAAACTGGTGGAACAAATTCACTATGAGGAATTAAATTACTGGCAAATAAAGGATAAATATTTAAGAAAAATAGCTAAATCTACCGTCTTATGAGATTTAGATAGTTGTCATCATAGTGTAAAATGGTGATTAATCGACTCCTATCCGTATGTCCCCGATAGCTCAGTGGTTAGAGCCCTGGTACGGTAAACCAGAGACCCTGGGTTCGAGTCCCGGTTACGTTACCGTAACGTTTTTTCACCACCTGTTATATTTGGGGGCTCGTCCTAAATCCAGGACCGTGTCTGTTAGCATGAAACATTATGAAAATAAGTCTGACAGCCGGCCCGGAGAATTTCAATCTGGTTTGGGTGTATCTAGCCGGGTACAGGTATATTTTGAAATATCGATAACCAGCCGTGTGTCCTCGATAGCTCAGTTGGTGGAGCGCTAGACCTGTAACCTAGAGACCCTGAGTTCAGTCCCGGTTGAGAAACGATGTTTGCACTACCTGTTATATTTGGGGGCTCGTTAGGGAACCCAGGGTCTCTGGTTTATCGTACCAGGTTAGGAATTGATTATTCACCATTTTACCTGAACCCGGTTACAATAGGGTCCACAATATGTCCGGTCATCACACAATCAAAGAGGAAAGCATAGTGTAAATGTAAATGGGTCAACCACTAAACATGCTGTGGCAATAAAAACGGGTAATTGTTCCAGATCCGCTATGTGTTGAACACTTTCGGTCTCTGTGATGGTTTTCGTAACTGCCCATGACTATCGTCGTTAAAGAATACCTGCATTTAATTATTATATATTTTTGCTCTTGAGCCCTTGTTAGAAATTCCTTAATATAACCGAGTACAGGTAAGCAAACAGTGTGTTAGAACACCGGCATGATTATATTAGATGACGATGTGGCTATGGACGTCGGATGTGGACTGAAAGTTAATATACTGGGGGTCATCTCAAGTGTTAAGAAGTTGTTTTGTAGTAATCCTCGCCTTGATAAAAGGTATGAAGAAACAGGACACATTGTATCAACATGTAACCAAAAGATCATCCTTAAGTCACATTGTAATATATGTACATAGTACTAACATGGGTCCTAGAAATCAACTGCACTGTCACAAACAAAATGCGCCAGTTAAGGTTATCGTTTTTTGGATCACCTGAGCCGTGATCTGTTGGGATCACTCTTCGTCCGTCATCCGTCGTCCGTCGTCGTCGTCGTTAACTTTTCTTCAAACGACTTCTCCTCAGAAACCGCTTGGCTAATTCTAATTTTGACCATGAATGCTTTTTAGATTTGTTAAAATTAGTTCAGAGCGACATCCAAGATGGCCGCCATTACCATATACGGTCGAAACCTTAAAAAATCTTCTCCAGAACCGCTGGACAGATTTCAACAGTTTTTCTTTTAAAATGATCCCCAACGCCTAGACTATCAAGTCTGTTCAAATGAGTCTCCGGGGTCAAAAATGGCCGTGCCCCGGGGGTCCAAAGTTTGTATATTGAGATTTTGCATGTTTTTCATATAGACATATAGGAAAAAAAATTAAAAAATCTTCTCTGAAACCACAAGGCACAGAGCTCTCATGTATTACATGTAGCATCAGCTTATGGTCCTCTACTAAGTGTGTTCAAATTGTGACCCTGGGGTCAAATTTGTCCCCGCCCCGGGGGTCACAATTTTTACATAGACTTATATAGGAAAACAAATTGAAACATCTTCTTCTCGGAAACTACAAGAGCCAGAGGTTTGATATTTTGCATTTACTATAAGCTTATGGTCCTTTACCAAGTTTGTTCAAACAGTGACTCTCTGGTCACATTTGACCCCGCCCCAAGGGTCACATGCATGTTTTACATAGACATGTATAGGGAAAAACTTAAAAACAATTCTTCTCTGAAACTGCAAGAGCTAGAGGTTTAGTATTTTGCATTGCTATAAGCTTACAGTCCCTTACCAAATTTGTTCAAATGGTGATTTTTTTCCAGTTTTTCCATATACAAGACTTATGTATTTTTTACATAGTCTTGTATATGGAAAAACTGGAAAAAAATCTTCTTCTCTGGAACCACATGCTACAGAGCTCTCATGTATTACATGTAGCATTAGCTTATAGTCCTCTACTAAGTTTGTTCAAATGGTGACCCTGGGGTCAAATTTGTCACCGCCCCGAGGGTCACAGTTTTACATAGACTTATATAGGATTTTTTTTTTAAATCTTCTTCTCGGAAACTACAAGAGCCAGAGGTTTGATATTTTGCATTTACTGTAAGCTTATGGTCCTTTACCAAGTTTGTTCAAATGGTGACCCTGGGGTCACATTTGGCCCCGCCCCAAGGGTCACATGTTTTACATAGACATGTATAGGGAAAGACTTAAAAATCTTCCTTTCTGAAACCACAAAGCTCTCATTTATTACATGTAGCCCTGGGGTCACATTTGGCCCTGCCCAATGTGTTAAACTCTAGCACCTTCCTTTTGTATTTGATATTTACCAATCTTTGTCGGTGTCTTTATATCAATGTTGTTTTACACAACAGAGCCAACATTTCTTGAACAATTTTAACCAAACTTGCACATATTGTATATCGAAGAAGCTTTGATAATGTGCCAGTACTCAGGTGATCGATTTAGGGCCATCTTGGCCCTCTTGTTTAAGTACAGTATTAATAAAAGCAATTTCCTTCGGCATACAAGTCCTGCAAAAATGCTGACGACAGATGGTAAGATGGGTCTGGGGTGCCTCCATAAAGAGTTAAGACCTAACACTATTGTAGATGGATATGAAATTGAATGTTCAACGCACAATGCTAACTTTGTGTCTGTCTCTTTATTACATTCTTACCAATTCCTGTACCGTAAATGGTGTCATTAGGGACCTCTGTAACATTTACATTTTGTCCCTAAGTATTACACAATATGTGGCTTAGCATCAATGATGTGCCCTAGACATCCAATGTCTGATTCATCAGCATCAGCTGACAACCTGTCACCTGGACAAGCTATGGCTATGTAAGTACGACAATCCTAACAATTGCCACGACAGCAAGCAAATAAATAAATATATATAAACAATAATTAAATATCTTTCTTTTAATACATTACTAAATACATCAACAATAAAGAAAAACTGCTTCATTATTTTTGATTATGTTTGCTGTTATGCATCAACAATACGTTAGGAAAATCCAAGAACGAGAGAAGGGTTATACTAGTACGTTCCAAACATATAGACGTTAAATCGAGCTTTTCGAATAGCCAAATGTAATAGAATTGAAGTATTTTATTCACAGTTCAGTAAAATACGTTATTTTTTTAAATGTTTTTTTAACCATATCTCCTACACAGAAGCAAACGAAAGCCGGATCCGATGGATTGTTAACTATTGCTGCTAACGTTCGTCCTTCGGACGGGGACGTGTAGGCCTGTTTAACGTTTATCGGAGACTATCCTCCACTCTCGTTAAGGAATAACAGGAATATATTTTATGATAATCAATGAAATACTGTGTTATAAATATCAGTGAAATAAAAGTGTTATTCCACACTGTGGAATATAGAGTTTTATTTCCACAGTAGCTGCCGGGACTACTTTTTTAATGTACAACCAACACAAATGCATGCACAGTAATGGTAACACGGATCACAATATATTCCTACTGTTATACTGTTAAATCCACTGTTTATTTAATTACTTTCTTTCTGTGACATTAATGGTTTCAAAAAAAAGTGACGTCATGTAACGTTTCGATACGTCATCGTGACTAGGAAAGAAGCGTGTGTAAAACGGTTTAGTTACTGAAATTGTTTAAATAATTGTTTGTAAAATCATAAAATATAAAGTTTTCTCACTTCTCAATGAAATAAAATATGTTATTCACTCCAAAACAACAAATATCCTCTATATATTCGTTAGTAAGAGTGAGCAGGGCAGGTTTCATAATTCCTGTGTATTCTTCCTTTCTCACAGGGGCGGATCTAATTAGTTGGTTGTCGACACATGTAAGGTTATATATGACGGTCGATTTTTTGTGGTGGAGGCAGACCACCCATTTTTCCTGGGTATAACCAGTTCTGTATGTACACCTTAACATATAATGTGTTAATATCACTATTTTCTCATGTAATTGTCTAACAGTGATTTACAGTGACCTATATAAATGTTCTCACCCAACCCTCTAAATATAATAGGTTGGAAATAGGTCCTTACATTAACGTTTTATATGATAATGTGCATCTAGGGTTCAGTGCAAAACTAGTGTATCTCCTTCTTTATTCATATGTAGTTACAATAGTTTTGCACTGACACCTCGGTATATATTAGCATTACGTGTTTTGAGAAAATCCCTCAAAATGTATCGTCAACAGCACTGGTGTCCACCTCCACGTCGTCATCCGATTGTAAATACAGCGATACTTTGTATCACAAGCCTTTCAGAACAGTTAAATAAGAAAAAAGTTAGGGGAATGAATATGATCAAAATAAACGAACAGTGTGTAGATGTTAGATTTTTTTTATTGGTAATTGTCAACAATCACAGCACATTTATCATGAAAGATTTGAGCACTAGTTAAACTAGTCATCATGAGACAAAATGAACGTTTTTAATTTTGGCATCTGTGTTGTATAATGTTATAATAGACATCTGAAATAGTATGTGTAATGGATCACTAGATAGAATATTGTTTCATGATTAGAATGTGGGGATTGGGAAAAGATAATGGTTAGAATATGAAGAATTGGTAAATTATTATAGTTATAAACAAAAAGACAACTTAATGATAATATAATAACAATGGGTCTGTGAAGGTAATATCAGTTTTTAGCAATGTAAATTTACATTAGAAAAACGGGTTTAATGTTAGATGAATTTTATTATTCTGATCAGTAGTTCATGACAATAAATAGCAGTGGAACGGACCTATTTCAAAATCTTTTGAAGATGCTTCAGTTAAAGTTTCATCAACTCTGTTTAATGATTGAAGAGGTGTTGCTTATTTTAAAATCAGACAGCACCAAAAAGAGATACATATATAGCTCTCACACAAACAGTTAGTAATATTCAAACACAGTTTTATTTATATTATTTTTATAATTAATATTAATTACTGAACAAATGCAAGAGTACTTACTCCCTGAAGTTATGTATAAAAAATAAAAATCAAGATTGCCGTTTGTCCCTTTAATAAAGTTTAACATCAATCAATCAGTGACGATAACGATTTGGAACCAGCTGCATGCTAAGAAAGATTTATAGACTGTATCCCTGAAAATGATACCGAATTCAAGTAGTAGAAGACCAATACAATGCCTGTATACCAATATGACTGCGTCCCGGTATTCTTACTAGAATACAGTTGTTTTATTAACAGTAAAATGACGTTGATACACAGTCCAACACCCATAGCAGTTTTCTGAGTCCGGGATAAATATAGCCTTGAGGCTCCGGCAATAAAGCCATAATAAATTAATTGCTAGATTCTCATCCCCGCCCGCCCTCACCCCTTTTTTTCTGCCGCCCCGGTAATTTTTATTTCTTCAAAAAAAAAAAAAAAAAAAATAATGTATGAAAGTATGAAACACTATTAAAAATGTGTTTTCAATCTTGGAAGTACCCAGTAGTATGTTTTATTATGTTTGCCTTGTCATTTTCCATGTATCGTATAAAATAAAAAAATAAAAATAAAATTTCACCCCCGCCCCTATTTTGAAATAAATTTGGATGAGAAACTAGCAATCATTTTATTGTGGCCTTAAATAAATAAATATGAGTCAAAGACCATGGGTTCGAGTCACGTTTTAGACATGTTTTCTAATTATTACATTTTAATTACCGTCGTGTTTGTTCAAACTGACACTGTAATTACAATTTATAAATACTATACTACTTGTTCGTTGTTGTTGTTTTGTTCGTGTGTTTTTTAGATGGCCGGACATCAGTCCATAGCATATAGTGTATATAAGAAGGTTAGAGAGAAGAAGATATAGGGTTAAAGTATGCGTATGTGTTTTAATCGAATTAAATATACTATTTTTTGCATGTACTGTGAACACTTTCTTCTCCCTCGTAATCCTTCTTTAACCATACAATCGTAACAAAATTCTGTTGTACGTAGTACGAATCTGGTGAGTTTTGCCAACACGAACAGTGCGATATAGTTAAAAAAATTATTTATATAACATATATGGTCAAGGCCCTATCTACTTTTATATCTGCATTGACCTAAAGATAACATTGTTTATATTTCAGCCTTGACTATTTCAGCCTATACATAAATACAAGTCCGACTTTTGCTACAAAAGTGTTGACATTCGTTATTTATATCAATGCTAAACTTAACTAAACTTCCCGAGTGTTCTCAATGACCATAGAAACGTGAGAGCAAGTAGATGTATGAATAAAAACATCATTTTAATGTGCATATGATGGTATTACTCCCATATTCATACATCAACACATAAAAAAGTTGTTCCTGTTTTCCGGAATGTTTTTATCCGAATTGGCTGTCAATTGCCGGGTAAACTATCATTTGTGCTTACTTCACAATTCTTGTTTCCCGACCGTGAATATAGAACTGCTTTGCCATTTCATTGAATTGAAGTATTTATATTTCTGATTTAGACTTGATAGAATTTAAGAACTTATGCATTTTGCGAAAGATTTTATTGATAAAACATTACAAACTGACTTGTTAATTTCTTCTTTAATGACATGTTAATTTCTTCTTTAATTACCATAAAATATCGCAAAACATTTTAGTTTAAATCGCATGCATACGTTATTTTTACAGCCACCCAACGCTTAAGTGGAGAAAACAAACTCACGAAAAGTTGTTTATGTACTTGGTACCTTTTTTTCTACTTATGGCATATATACATGTGAGAATCTGGCTCTTTTGGAAGTATGTACCTACCATAGAGCCATGCTTCCTGTTTCTTTAATAATTTAAGGTTTAGTCTATTGAAATGCGGCAGTTGTTTATGCAAGCATTGCTTCATATCTTTCAGATCTGAACCCTTTGTTGATGGGGTCAATCCTGATACCTACCTATTCTATAAAAGGTAGCTCTATGGTAGGAGCTATGATTCTCGAACTGGTCGCGACACATATCTTTATATTTGTCAAGTTGTCAGGTTAGCCAAGTATTGACACAGACTGAGTGTTATATGTAAAAAGTCACGTAACTGTATAGTTATTATTCGTTGGTGCTGGAAACCGGCGAATATAATTGTGATTATGTCTGATAAAAAAAGGTTATTAATTGGAACAAGGTTATTTTGTTAAGTGTATTATTTCTGATATGACATTGACATTAAATGTTTCTGTAAACTGTATGACTTTAATGAACTCCCTAAGTTGTTGGTGTGCAGTGTGTATGCATGTGTATAATAATGACAAGCCAGGTTTTACGCAAGCGTAAAATAGCTGCCGAGAGACATCAAGTCACAGGTGTTAAAACAATATTGAAAACAATAAATGTTGTCACGGAGACATAAACACGCCACGACCGTTGTTTTCTTACATTCTTTCCGATTTTTACCAAGCATTTTACCTTCCTACCAAGCATTCTGAATTAATGTGGGCGACCTCGCTTCTTTGTGTTCAAATTACATATTGATTACAATTCACCCTTGTAATACGACGTGCTAAAAGTACACATCAGCACGGTGATGTCAGAAATACAATTGTTCACATGCAAGGGATACTTGTGCGTTAGTGTGTGCATTATTACAACACATTTAAACTGTTCACTGTTACCATGTGTAATTATAAGATTGCGTTATCAAAGTAAAAAATGTAAAGGAACTGTTGCTACCTTACTATTAGCAATAATGAAAACCATAATAATGAAAAATTTAAAACGAAAAATAAAAGGAAATCAGCAGGCTTGAACCCTCCCTTCCCTAACCTACATGCTACATTTCAGTAGACTGGTTTACGAAAACGTCATTTCAGCAAGTGAAACGGTAACATTTCAACATTACGAAATATGTGTTTATACCATTCAAGTTTTTCAGACGAGTTCTCTAGGAGCATGCTTATAGCTTAGTTTAAACATATTTATTTTACATCGATTGCGAAACAAGTTCTTGCAACTTAGATTAATCACTCTCGATGGCTTCCTGGGTAGAACCAGTACTGAACAATGTGGATTAATTATCTTGCTCAAGGATAAATAACGTGGCCGTGGCGAGCATCGAACCCACGACCTCTCGATCTGGAGTTCGGCGCTCTACCACTGGACCACGCACTCCACATTAATTACGCCGAAATTAATGTTTAAAACACGGCGCGTTATTTCATTGAATTTAACGGAGCATGTTTAAAATACGGCGCGTTATTTCGCGCGTACTTCACGCGTTTTATAGTTTTAAGTACGTAATAGTTTATAAAAGGTTAACAATACTGCATCTATTATTGGTGTAACAGTAAAAATCTGTCTGAAGTATTTTGTCCGTCATAAATCGTGGTTTGAGCTGTCACGATACAATTGGTGGACACATATTGGGATAAAAACACAAAATATTATAATATAACGTTTGATAGGATTATTTTTCTTTACATTTACAAACGCAAACTTTGTGATTTTCGATTATTTTTAGTCCGCTGTTGTTTTTTATTTTAAATGTTTTTGTTTGTTCAAATCAAGATTGTAATTATATTAGTACACAAGTCTCTTTGTCCCAAACGTTAACATACGGAGTTAAAGAGTTGCATACGATTTGCTCTACTTCTTTCAGTTCAAACACATTTTGCACGAGAAAAAAAGTTCACTTTAGCATTTAAAAAAACACCAAGTGTTGCGTTTTCAAAAGTACTGATTGTAGGCCTAGTTATAAAATCTTTAACCTGCTGTCTACAGACGACGCTGACGTTGTCGACGCTGACGCCGGGGCCATGGCAATAGCTCTCCGGACTTTACGGTGAGCTAAAACGCGCGAATGCGTAACCCCTTCATTTCTCTTAATACTCCAACGCATACAACATTTTATTTAAAAATCCATTAAGGTAGTAAACGGAAACCAAGGTTCTATTTTAAAGTGACCTTGATCTTTGACCTAATAACCAAAATAACAATCCATGAGCCGCACCTTGTGATGAAGTTTCGTTAAAATTCCTCAAGTGAAACTGAAGTTATTGAGCAAAGAGCAAAAAGCAATTTTCTATTTACATAAACAGTGACGTTGATCTTGTGTATATTTGATATTTCATAACTTGTTTTTAATAATTGTTCTTTAAAGAAGGTCGCTGTAAACAAAAACTATCGTGTATCGTGATAAACTGCTCTGCATCTTTTTCACGCACGCTTGAAATTCAAAAGAGAGGCATATTCAGGAGAAAAACTTAGGCTGCTTCTAGCCTGGTAGAGTCAATTAATTTGCTTTTTGCCCATGCATCTTGAAGCGTTGATATTTAAAAGCTCATTACGGTGATGTAGTATTGATCATCTTCGACTTTGAAACCGGTAGCACGTGACTGTTATAAAGTATTTCTGACCATCCTCATTTAGTTTGTCGACATAATAATGAAGTGTTCCTCTTTGTATATTTATACATGTATTGTCTTTCTGCCTTTCTGTATATCTTGGATAGCAGGTGTTTCAAGCAAACAAGAAACATTATATACTTTAGCTACTTCGACCTGATAATACGACGGGACGATGGCGACACTTGGATGGGTCGATGGTGAAAGTGCGAGACCATCACCATTATGTAGTCAGCGTGCCATCGTATATGATCGTTGGAAGAGAACGTCGACTCTAGCACCTTCTTCGTCAGCCATTACGGGTGTTTTGTGATGGTTAGTTTTAATGCGCAACCTAACATAAAGGAACGATACGATGATGAAAGCGCAAATGTACGATAACGCAAAGGTACGATGATGAAAGCGCAAAGGTACGATGGTGATAACGCAAAGGTACGATGGTGATAACGCAAAGTTACGACGGTGATAACGCAAAGGTACGATGGTGATAACGCAAAGTTACGACGGTGATAACACAAAGGTACGACGGTGATAACGCAAAGGTACGATGGTAATAACGCAAAGGTACGATGGTGATAACGCAAAGGTACGATGGTGATAACGCAAAGGTACGACGGTGATAACACAAAGGTACGACGGTGATAACGCAAAGGTACGATGGTGATAACGCAAAGGTACGATGGTGATAACGCAAAGGTATACAAATACGATGGCACGCTGACTACATAATGGTGATGGTCTCGCACTCATCCAAGTGTCGCCATCGTCCCGTCGTGTTATCAGGTCGAAGTAGCTAAAGTATATTGTGTTTCTTGTTTGCTTGAAAGACCTGCTTTCCAAGATATACAGAAAGGAAGAAAGAAAATACATGTATAAATACACAAAGAGGAAAGTTCTTAAAATACCCGTGATTGGATATGCGTAAAATGAATTATGAGTTGGTAACGCTTCAGTTTTGGGGTTTGGCCTGGCTGGTTCAAGCCGTTTATATTGTATATAGAGAGTTTGGATTATCAAAATACGTAAGTTATATATATTATATATACCTCGTCGTTCCTAGGTTTTGAACCGGTGAACATATGTTGTAAAATTTGGCTGTTATTGGCGGGATAGCTACTTTAGGTCAACCCCATAGACACCCACGAACAGTCTGATATACCCTACCCTTTTCAATAAACAAATGCATTATCTTCTGTAAAATACATTTATAGTAACAGTGACCTTTCACGCAAGCTTGACCATAGGTTGGTGAGATTTATACGCGATACTGAATATCCGTTCCGTCCAATAAATGTATCTGTTTGATCCAATCATTGTATTGCAAAGTTATGCTAGGACACGCGTTTGAACTTAAAATTCGACGAGATCTTGACCTTATGGTGGCGGAAGTAGTACGCGTCTCCATAAATATTTCTGCCAAATATATAAAAAAAAATATTCACGCATTCATTGGAAAGTTTCGGTCCGTACATGAAACAGGGACATATGGAAGTTGACATTTGACCTTTGCTGCGACCTTGAACCAAGACTGAGGTGAGCTATATACGATATATCGTCTCCTGGTGGTGAACTTTTATGCCTAATATATATTTTCCTCCAATCATTCATTCCAATGTCATGGTCCGACCAAGAGTTTGATATGCAACCGTCGCCACGACCTTGACCGTAGTTTGGTGAGAGCTGTATGCGATACAGTGTCTCCACGTGGTAAGTGTCTCCACGTGGTAAACCTTTCTGCCAAACATCTTACTATCCTTTCATTCATATCTAAGAGTTTAAACTCCGCCATGGCCTCGACCTTATATAATCGGGGCATGTATGTGACAAATCGTCTCCATGTGGTGATTCTTTCTGCAAAAAAAAATCGCGTTTTTATCCAATCATTCATCGCATAGTTACAGCCAGGACACGAAAGCGCTACTGACGGACGAAGTACGTACGGATGGGACCTTCGGTGGCGGGGCATACAAACACAACAATACATTATACATTTATTTTCGAAGCTGGTTACTAATAGATGTTATTTCGAACACGCATCGATTCGTAGAACGAGTTTTGTGTATTAACCAACAATTTGTGATGGATCGGCGGCTGCTACTAGGAAACCGGTAAACTGCGTATATCCGATCACTTCGCCATTCAGCAAGTAGTTATCCAGGCTCTTTACCCATACCTCTTGTCCCTCCATGCAGCTGATTACGACGGAAGCAGTACTTTGGTCATCAATGGAAGCACTTGCGCCGATCGTAAATAGACCTGCAACTGGTTTCCCTGCGTGCATGATGTAGGCTTTAAGCAGATGATTTACATGGGAGAGTATATTTACGGTGAAGAAGTAGATGCCACTAATAGGGCAGGTAAACGTCCCCTGTTGACTGCTGTAACCTTGACCTACGTTCGTCTCAATTCCGTCGAAAACAATGGTTTGATCGGCTGCCAAACGTTCGTCGTGAAGTCTGTGCGCGGAAAAGGCGATGGCACCGGTCGGAACTGCTCCTGAAATGAACAACATACATAGTTTGAGTTGATGAGATATCATATACACTTTCCCGATATACATATACACTTTCCTGCACATATCGAGGGGTTAATCTACCATTTCTGCCTGACAGTAATAAAACCCTATTATGTGGTTTTCATTACACTAGTATAGAGACACGATAGAGGGAAGAAGCGATAGTGATATAGAATATGCATATAGTAAAGGGAAGAACAGAATCATACGATTATCGACCGTAAATCCGTATCTATCGATTTTGTTTTCACTGTTAAATTCGCTTTTAAGACTCCTAAAACTGACTTAAGACATATAACCGTTTTTTCGTCGATAAATAGGGAGTATTGAACGATAAACATACATTAGCCGTCCGACTGAAATACCCTCTAGAAATTACAGGTCTGTTTTGACGCTAAAATGTTGATAAATTAGCCTGACATGGAAAAAATAAATAATAAAAAAAACGTTACTAGTATATCTTTTTTTCCCACAATGTGTACGCATGCTCTACATACATACAGGTGCCCTATATGAATTTTCACCAAAGATACAGATAGTTACGCTCTTTTCTTAGTAGTGTATATCTTTCTTGGCTACTTAGCAACTTGCGCACACACTATGCAAAGTTTTTTGTTTGTTTTTAGACCTTTGTTGAATATTCCGTTATTGAACAATAGGCAGGAATGGGATATTCCAGATAGTATATATCTAATTATACGCACCCCCCCCCCCCCACACACACACACACCCTCCCCCTCACACACACACACACACACCCTATCCCGATTATATTAATTATTTATTTTTTAGCCCAGAATACACCCCTGGATTTAAACAATAAAAATAATGGACAAGCGTTTTTCTTCAGATTCTGCAACATGGACAATCTACAAAATACCTCCCTTAATCCTCTACAAATCCCTTTCTTACCTCCGCCTCATACCTACACAAAGCGTTCACCTCTAGAATATCTACAGAATAACCCTTAGGTAGTTTTTAGCATGGTGAACTTGTTCACCATGCTATAGTTACCGTGTTTTTTCACGAATCCTAACTACAGCCTCACTGATGAATCGACGCATTGCCTGAAAAAGAAGCCCCACATTTTAACAGGTGTTTCTTCTTTTCTAGTGCGGATACGAATAAGGTAATGTCATTTAGAAATTTCAAATAATTTCCTCGATACATTGTTTAAGTTTTATATTGTTTGTGCAGCTATTTCATCTATTGTTTCATCGTTTAGCTGTGCGTTCTATAAATAGACCAGTCATCATCATCATAATCATCACATGATCATCACGTGATCTTGCGTAAAATATATTCATACGCTGTATTGTTCTCCTACGATAGTGATTGAGATGTGTAATTTATTTCTCTTGTTGCAACACCATCAAACGCATATCTTCCATCTTTCTTGGATTTATATATTTAAGAAATATACATGGCCTTTATAGTCTTCATATAATATTTAATAGGTTTGGTCAATAATGGTTATCGCATAAGCTACTATCCTTTGTAAAATGTTGTTGCTGCCTATTCTCCGGAATAAGATTTCAGCTTATTTTGAAGTACGCTGTGTAATATTCTGAAGTCTTTACCTCCCTTGCTATGAAGTTAACATAACTGTTTCGGTCATAAAATAATCCTGAATACGTGTGCCGATCGTGTCGGCGAGACCGAATCCAAATCAACAAGATCTGACTGGGTATAAATCCCGAGTGACTATTTTAGACCGGGTCAATTCGGACACTCCGGTTATAGAATAAATACCTTATAGGTCATCAAAATTTGTAAAGGATTATTAGCTCAGTAGGGAGAGAGTCCCATAAAATTATGGATTATAAAGCGAGCGGGATGGGTTCGAATCTGAGCAGAACCTAATTTTTTTAATTCTAATTATATTTTTTTTATGCAAAAAAGTTTGTTTAATTCATGCCCAATGGTCTTAAAAGGGATACATCAGAATTTTTCTAGAAACATCTTAAATTATAAAATTGTTCCAGTTCACGATATAAAACACTATCAATCAAAATGTGAAGCTAGAACCATTTTGTTAATGCTAAAGTTTCAGAACACCATATAGCTAGGGTTGACTCGCACGTAATATGCTAAAATTAACTCTGGTGCGTCACCTAGGATAGCACGTATTACTGTGCAGAATGAATTTCTTTGCAAATAAAAGATTTTATAGGCTCATTATGTTTTGGTCATGTAGAATAAAATATTAGTATTTGTCAATTTTAAATCGGACACCTATAGACCCCCATAAAAGGCCTGATATACTCCCTTTTAGACTTAAGTCGGAAAAACAAATTGTGTGTGTGTGTGTGTGTGTGTGTGTGTGTGTGGAGTATGGGGGGATTTTTAAAAAAAAAAAATACGACTTTTATCTATGCGTCAATTTGGAAGCGGTAGAGGTAGACGTTATCTGTTTTGAAACAAACTCGTAGAACCACATTCCTGCCGCGCGTTAGTGAGTGGCTGGCAATCATTATTCAATGTGCAAACGCGTAACAAGCGGGACTCGAACGTATGACTGTAGCATTGAGAGATATACATTACACAACAAGAGTAGATCTAAACACAAATATGTTACATTTTATTACAATTTTCAAATTACTGTTAAGGCCAAGACACAACAAAGCAACACAAAAATGAAGGGGTAAAAGTTGTTGTGTCGAGGGTAAAAACGGCGATTCGGTTGAGTGACAGGAAACAAAATACTTTTAAAATCAAATGAGCACAAATATTTATAAGTTATGTTTTGTATATGTGTAGTCTGTATGTCTCTACTACAAGTTGTATGTAAGATATATGTTCTTTTTTTACTTTTTGGAACACGGAAGCTTCAGGGAGAATTTGTCATTTTACAGTGACATTCCATGTTTAAAGGCATTTGCTGTAGTTTTCATGCATGCGCAGCTTTTTTGGGCGACTTCTCTTCTAAAACTATTGGATGGATTTTAATACAAGTTTACAGGAATGTTGCTTTTGATGTCTAGTTGTATTTTTTGTCTTTTTTTTATTTATTTTTTTTATTTTTTTTATTTTTTTTTTTATTTTTTTTTTTTATTGTCATTATTTAAATAAAGGCCTATTATTAGATACATAAAATAGGAAAAATATAGCATTTTGTAAAAATTCCAACAAAATTAAAAAAATTAAGCATAATGGTACGATTCCAAAAACCAATATTAAAACTCAATATGCATGGTGACCTATAATTTTAATTGCATATATTGTCTAAATATATGTTCAAATAAGTGCCTAGGAAGTTTGAACAAATTCTTTATTAGGAACATAACAAAAAAGGAAAATATACCATTTCTATATAATTTCATACAAAACTTGGCCTTTTAGCATAGGGGTAGGGTTTCAATTTTTTCTACACAAGCATGGGGACCTATCATTTTTATTGCACATTTTGTTTTTATTTATGTTAAACTATGTGCTTAGAAAGTTTAAACAAATTCTATTATTGGGAACATACAAAAAAAAAAGGAAATTTTATCATTATGGGCTAATTTGTGCATACATTGTGGTAATGGTCTCAACAGATTTTGTAAAAAAATATAGGTTTTACATAACGATGAGCTTTAAATGTTATTGTAATTAAATGTTCTTTACTTTAATACAATTTTAGCAGAATTGTGACCAATGAATAAATGATTAGACTTCAAAAATGTCTTATTTAGCTATTTCATGGACTTGTTCAACTTTTTGGACAGATTGACGTGACGGTGGCATTACAAATTATTTTTTAAAATGTTAACAATCATGGTGGCTTACCATTATTTCTGCCTTTTCTATCTATATATATAACAGACTTACTGTACAAAAAGTTTAAAGAAAATCTGTTATGCAGAAAAAACTATAGAAAATGTCTTTAAATTTGTATATTATAAATCTTTGTGCAGCGAGGGATATGGCTGTCTTTCAGCTACTCTCTGAATACTGACTACACTCGTGTTCATTTGATTTAAATCATACTTGCATAGTAGGTCGATATCAATGCAAGGTTTTTTCCTATTTTAATTCAGCTATGTTGGTCAAAGGGTCTATGAATCACCTCCCATTGAATTGGCCTTTTTGACGCTATATTCATTTCTAACGTTGATAGGTGATCACTGGTGATGTTTTTTGATACAGTTTAACACCTGTGAAGATGATGAAGCGTTTCGAAGATTAATTTTCATTATAACCAATCATTCCTTTTGTTCCCTTCTTTATTCCTGTATATACCTTACCTTATCTCGTTTTAATCGCCTTAGTTCCAGATACATTAAACAATGAATTGATGTATTATTACATGCACTGATGTATTGTTATTAAGAAGAGTTGACACATTTTCAGTCCATCCATGTCATGCGTGATTGGAAAGAAACCTTCCATTACATGGATGCACAAATCATAGTTCACCATGCTCTCAGTACCTTCGGTACTTTGATTTGAAGTGACGCGCATCTCGTACATTGCTTCGCAGCATGATTCCGAAGAATGACGGAATTGGCCGAGCGTTCACGATTGGCGCCTGCATTGTGTAATCAATTATTTTTTATTTATAGAAAGTACATCAGGCGCTTGGCTATGGAAAGCCTCGGCTGCCTTCTGTTGGCCTTTTGCATTTTGTGCAGTACGCTTTCTAAGTTGTCCTGTGCATTTTCTAAATTGTTATGTGCATTTAGTAAGTTGTTATGTGCATTTTCTAGGTTGTCATGTGCATTTTCTAAGTTGTCTTGTGCATTTTCTAAGTTGTCATGTGCAATTTTCCAAGTTGTTATGTGCATTTTCTAAGTTGTTATGTGCATTTCGTAGGTTGTTATGTGCATATTCTAAGTTGTCTTGTGCATTTTCTAAGTTGTTATGTGCATTTCGTAAGTTCTTATGTGCATTTTCCAAGTTGTTATGTACATTTAGTAAGTTGTTATGTGCATTTCGTAGGTTGTTATATGCATATTCTAAGTTGTCTTGTGCATTATCTAAGTTGTTATGTGCGTTACGTAAGTTGTTATGTACATTTAGTAAGTTGTTATGTGCATTTCGTAGGTTGTTATGTGCATATTCTAAGTTGTCTTGTGCATTTTCTAAGTTGTTATGTGCATTTTCTAAGTTGTCATGTGCATTTTCTAAGTTGTCATGTGCATTTCATAAGTTGTTATGTACATTTCGTTAGTTGTCTTGTGCAAACTACAAGTGGTCGTTAAGTTGACTTTTTATCGGAAAAGATTTGGAAGGAAACACCGGTAGAAATGGCGGCTCCAGGAGCGGACGCTATGCTCTGCCTAGATAAAAGAAATTGGGCTAGGTACATTATACAATAAATTCTTAGAACATAAAACTGATTTCAAAATGTGTAAGGGATTGTCTGACGTGGAGTTAATAAATCTTGGTCCGAACAAAAAAAAAAAAAAAATAAAAAAATAACGTGTAGTCCTAAGGTTTATAGCCCTCCATCTTTTAACCAATAAGACGTCCTAAAGGTATAGGTTCAATAGAGTATGGACTTCACGTGTTATTTGTTGAAAACAAACATATATTTTAAATACTCTGGGACTTTTTTTCAGGAAAACTTAAAATATGTTTGTTTTCAACAAATAGCACGTTAATATTACTTTTATTTAAATATATTTTTCAATTTATTATCATTATTATTTGTTAGTTCCCAACACTGATGGGTAGGGGATACGTGAGGTCGTATTCTCCCTCCTCCCTACCCCATTTCTCCCTTCTCCCTCCCTTATCTCCCTTCTCCGCCCCCTTTCTCTCTTCTCTCTCAGAGTACTGATAAATAAGGGACGAAATCCATAAACGTATCTATCGTGGAGACAGTACGTGTACGCCAGACAAGATAATGGTCAATTTAGGATTTTGAAAGGATATAGAATGTTTTACCCAAAACGACTCTCAAACTATGATAATTCTTCATCATTTTTTTTTACAAACTTGCTATTTGAAAAACCTCACGCCCCTCCTGATACTGTCAACTGTGACCCGATCTATTGTTTTCAGACCAAGATGTATTAACTCCACGTCAGACAATCCCTTACACATTTTGAAATCAATTTTCTGTTCTAAGAATTTATTGTATAATGTCCCTAGCCCAATTTTGTTAATGTATGCAGAGCATAGCGTTCGCTCCTGGAGCCGCCATTTCTACCGGTGTTTCCTTCAAAACCTATTCGGATAAAAAGTCTACTTAACGATTACTTGTAGTTTGCACAAGACAACTTACGAAGTGCACATAACAACTTACTAAATGTACATAACCACTAACGAAACGCACATAACAACTTAGAAAATGCACAAGACAACTTAGAATATGCACATAGCAACTAACAAAATGCACATAACAACTTACGAAATGCACAGGAAAACTTAGAAAATGCACATAACAACTTACGAATATGCACATAGCAACTAACAAAATGCACATAACAACTTACGAAATGCACAGGAAAACTTAGAAAATGCACATAACAACTTACGAAATGCACAGGACAACTTAGAAAATGCACATAACAACTTACAAAATGCACAAGACAACTTAGAATATGCACATAACAACTTACGAAAAGCACATAACAACTTAAACAATGCACATAACAACTTAGGAAATGCACAAAACAACTTACAAAATGCACATAACAACTTACGAAATGCACAGGAAAACTTAGAAAATGCACATAACAACTTACGAAATGCACAGGACAACTTAGAAAATGCACATAACAACTTACAAAATGCACAAGACAACTTATAATATGCACATAACAACTTACGAAAAGCACATAACAACTTAGAAAATGCAAATAAAAACTTAGAATATGCACATGACAACTTAAACAATGCACATGACAACTTAAACAATGCACATCACAACTTACGAAATGCACATAACAACTTAGGAAATGCACAAGACAACTTAGAAAATGCACATAACAACTTACAAAATGCATATAACGACTTACGAAATGCACAGGACAACTTACAAAATGAACATAACAACTTACAAAATGCACATAACAACTTACAATATGCACATAACAACTTACGAAATGCACAGGACCACTTAGAAAATGCAAATGACAACATATAAAATGCACATAACAACTTAATAAATGCACATAACAACTTAGAAAATGCACATAACAACTTACAAAATGCACATAACAACTTACGAAAGGCTCAGGACAACTTAGAAAATGCACATAGCAACTTACAAAATGCACATAACAACTTACGAAATGCACAGGTCAACTTAGAAAATGCACATAACAACTTACGAAAATCAGAACTTAGAAAATGCACATAACAACTTAGGAAATGCACAAGACGACTTGCAAAATGCACATAACAACTTAAAAAATGCACAGGACAACTTAGAAAATGCAAATGACAACATATAAAATGCACATAACAACTTAATAAATGCACATAACAACTTAGAAAATGCACAGGACAACTTAGAAAACGCACATAACTACTTACGAAATGCACATAACAACTTACGAAAGTCACATCACAGCTTAGAAAATGCACATAACAACTTAGAAAATGCACAAAACGACTTACAAAGCGTACTGCACAAAATGCAAAAAGCCAACAGAAGGCAGTCGAGGCTTTCCATACTTGGCCATGATCGCAATTGAAATGCGCTTTATGCACTATCAAATAATCGGCCTGTGAAGGTCGCTTGTTTGTGCGCCGTGGACAATTTAAAGGCACATATGGCAATCTTGATTTTATTAATACTCGCGGCGCCCCTTTAGTTTTTCTTCATAATTTACAATTTTAAAATCATTAATGTTAATTTTAAGAAAAGTTCAAAGCAAATTGTTTTTGCATATTACTGTTTATTACAATTCATCAATAACATATTAAGATATGTGGTAGAAGAATAAAGAAAAATTGAAAATCCAAAATTATATTTAATTATAAAACATGCTTACTACGTGTATCAAACCGGCGCTGTTCACTTTGTTTCATCTGTTGAAGCTCATTTTCCAAAGAAAGCATCTTGTTCTCTAGTAGGTTTATTTTCTCAAGAAGGAGGAGTTCATGGTCAAGCTTATTACTTTTCATGCAAGCGACGCCATAAATTGTAAGAAAAGCAACAAACGGCAACGAAACAATTGCTCTGGGTGCCATGATTTCCAAAAATGTAATAACAAGGTAAACAAGATTCTCACTTATATCACGTTTATGCGGTATCAGATAAGTGAGGTTAGGCAACGGTCAATGACTATTCGGAACGTGAGCCAGGAAAGAAAACAAAACAAAAATTGTGTTAAAACACGTTATACCGAAACAAGCAGGCTTGATAAAGGGTGTCATTAAATTACGTGAAGGAAAAATCGATCTTCCAAAAATAATGTATAAATTGTCGATATGTAAAACAAATGAAATGTTGTAACGTCATAACAGTTGCACATGCTACAGTAGGTTAAGGCCATTTTTTTTATTATAAGTTTACCGATTTTTTCTGGAAAAATGAAGGGTAGGAGGAGGGAATAAAAAAAAAATCATGAAAACATACCCACAAAGGTGTCTAAAAGAAAAAAGATTGTATAATAGTATTAAATGACTTTAATCTTAGTTTCAAGGTAACAAGTCAATTAAAAGGCAATCTATTATGGTTTATTTCGCTTATTTGTTGCAAGCTTCATAAAATTTCAACTTGTGGTCTTATAAACTGTTGTATGCAGACAGACAAACTGATGGATAGAAAACCCATAACCATGTATAAAGTCTAAAATGAACTGCGCATTCTGGCTAATCAAACTAACTGTCCCACCCAAGCTACTTTAAAAAAAAAAAAAAAACATTTTTTTTTTTGGGGGATTTTGGCAATAATTGGGGTCGGCGGGTCGGTAAATCTAAAAATTAAAAAAGTCTGGCCTAACTTCAATACAGTGGAGAAACCTCCAAACAAATTACTATCAACACTTTCTGAACTTAGATAAACTTAAAAATAATAGAGCGCAGGTCAAGGTTTGAAATTACTATCAACACTTTCTGAACTTAGATAAACTTAAAAATAATAGAGCGCAGGTCAAGGTTTGATTTAACGGTAGTGTTATATACTCGTTCAGAACTATTCGAATCACACCTAAATAATTAAAACCATCAACGACATATAATAAACTGCCATTATAATACCACTTTTCGAAGTCCACTCCTTTTACGGACTATTTTTCGCCTTTTCAGTATTTCTTCAAGACCCCAGATTTTACGGTATTCATGGCGCAAATTAAGGTTGTGTTGAAGAACATCTGGCAGGTGATCTTAACAAGAGATGTCGGAGATTCGAATCCGAGATATAATTCACTCACTTGAATTGATGATATCACTAATTCGAATACATGTATGTGAAATAGGTAATATCACTCATTCGTTTTGAATACATAATATCACTAATACTACTGATTCGAATACTGATATCACTCATTCATAATAGACCTTATAGATGAAACTAATAACTTGAAAAGTGCCAAGTTTAATTATTATGTCGCTTTATCCTATAGAGGCATATCTATTGTTTTTGCACGAGTTGTCCGCCCGTCCGTCCGTCTGTATGCCCGTCCGTCCGTCCGTCCGTCCGTCTGTATGTCCGTCCGTCCGTTCTGAAACTTTGTCACCTATACTACGCCTATACTGTAAACGGATTTTAAGCAAATTTGCTGATGATATTGGTTTTACGGCGCAACAGCTCAATGAAGGTTATATGGCACCAAAACAACATATCAGGCTCATCCTTCATATGCTCATTCTCCGTTACCATCGAGTACGTACTACTGAGCCTCGTTCCCATATTTACACACGCTCGTTCCAATGTTTACACACGCAGGGTCATGATGAAGACATTTAATGAGCATGACAAACAGACAAAATGAACAATAAACTGGGTAGGGTCCTGTGTGTGTGTTTGGAGGAGCGGAAGGGCCTCTTGAAGGATTTGCAGTGGTCCTTTTCTGCACCCCACTATCACATGGGGATTTGTATCCATATCATGTCTAGCTGAGCAATAAATGTCATTTGAAGTGACAAAGATTTGCTTTTAGTCATTCTTACAGTGTTAATATGCAAATGGTTACCCAAAACACAACGGTAACTGGAAGGTAGACTAAATTATGTACACATCATACCTTCTGATATAGCTAAACATGTGTTTCATTATCGATTACAGTGACCTTGACCTTTGACCTACTGACATAAAACGTAATAAGGGTCATAGTCTTACCGCAGGCAGTCAACCCATGACGTTGCATGAGGTTTGCATGAGCGAAAGAGGCAATCTCCACGCCCTCGAGTTATCGTTTCCTTGCACTCATATATCTCTGCTAACTACTAAATTACAAGATTTTGGTAAAACCTGTTAAATTTGAATGTGTTTGCCTGAAACTTATTTATTTCTTGTGTAAATATATTTTTCAGAATATCTGCAAATTAGATTTTGAAATAATGCATGAAAACAATTTAGTTTTAATCGGGACTATTTTACTACAAAAATAATACGTACTTGGGTCTCCTCAATCGAAACGCATATGTAAACATTTCAAACCGAAGCTCGATAGCAGAAAATTACTAAAAACATTAACTCATAGAAATAAAAATTGAAATTATTTAATATAGGTCTATATATTATCTTTACAGATCACGCAAAAGGATTTATTATAAACATCGTCATAACATTTTTGAATAATCACGTGACCTAACCGATCGCCCTACTTCCTTCGACGTTGACCTAGTCAAATGAGGAACTAGTGTACTCTGGGTAGAGATTGGGAAAGAGGAGTTACAATGCTATCTCTCTCTCTCTCTCTCTCTTTCTCTATTATGTTTTCTCTTTATATTTTATTTACTTATTCAGCGTTATTCTATCTCAATGTATTTGCCATTGTATTTTATTACTCTCAGCCATATACATTCGCAATTTCAAAATGCTAACTGGGAAGGGTTTAATCTAATGTTGGTAGAACTTGTTACCCAACCCATTTGTCATTATAATATGCCTATCGTATATATGTTTATATTTGATTTGTATGTAAAATATTGGCAATACAATTTGTTTAAATCAAAATGCGGACAAGGTGATTCATTATCGGGTTATGGTAGACCTTCAATATTGTGACCTCAAAATCAATACGGGGGCCATCTTCTAGCCACAGGAAGTCCACCCATATATATGCACAACTAGATATGATACTGATGCTTCGTACCAAGTTTCCTTAAATCGAACAAGTCGCTTAGGAGTAGTAGCGCGGACTATATTTGTGATGGATGGATGGACTAAAAGGCCAAACACAATATGTCTCCGCTACCGCTTCGTGTGTGGGGAGATACTAACACAAAACAAGTGGGTCTGTGGACGCTCTACTGGCTAAAGATAAAATTTATGTATAAGCGGTCATAACTCTTTCAAATATCATTCAACCGGAACGTGGCGATGACATAACCAACTAGGCTTTGTACTGATCATCCCTGCCAAGTTTCGTTGAAATCCAGCTAGAGGTTTAGGATAACTAGTCTGTAAAAAGTTAGTGTATTAAAACCTTTAAGGGGTCATAACTTTGCCAAAATTCGTTCAACTAGAACACGGCAATGAAAGGTGCAACTAGGCTTGGTACTGATCATCCCCGCCAAGATTCGTTGAAATCCGGCAAGGAGTTCAGAAGAGACTAATCTGGACAAAGTTTGTGTTATAAAACCTTTAAAGGGCCATACATCTGCCAAAAATCATTCAACCGGAATATGGCAATGATATGCACAACTAGGCTTGGGTATGATAATCCCTGCAAACGTTTCATTGAAATCTGGTGAGGGGTTCAGGAGAACTAGTCCAGACAAGGTTTGTGTACTAAAAGCTTTAAAGGGCCATAACTCTGCCAAAAATTATTCAACCAGAACACGGTGATGATTTGCCCAGCTAGACCTGGAACTGATTATCCATAAAAAGTGTTTTTTAAATCCGGCCAGGGGTTTAGGAGAACTAGTCAGGACAAAGTTTGTGTATTAAAACATTTAAAGGAACCGGAACTGGAACACGGTGACGATATGTACAACTAGGCTTGGTACTGATCATCCCTGCAAAGTTTGACTGAAATCCGGCCAAATGAAGGCCCTTTCGTCTTAATGAGACCAAAATATAGCAAATTCCGTTTCGTTCCGTTCCGCTAAATATAATTAGCCGAAATAAGATAATGTTCAGAGTTCTAAAGAGAACGGCCGTTAATTTTGTGTCAAATCAGGTTAATATAAACAACTGAAAAGTCTCCGTTATAGTATGGTAATTATATTTGTATGTGTGTATGTATTTATTTTTAGTGAACATGACTTTGACCCAGGGTCAGTTGGATGGACAGTTATTTAAATGAGATTAAATATGAAATTTGGAACACTGTTAAAGGGTATACGGACAAATGCCCCCCCCCCCCCCCCCCCCCCCCCCCCCCCGGACAAATGCCCCCCTGCTCATTTTTGTATAGGTGGACAAATGCCCCCTCATGTTTTTGTATGGGTGGACAAATGCCCCCCTGAACTTTTTACATGGTGGACATAAGCCCCCCTGATAATTTTGCAAATTAAATTCATACAAAATAATAATCACATAATTCACAGGTAATTCCCAGTTTGTAAGTATTCAGAGCAATAAAAAAAACAAAGTGTGACCAACACAAACAGATTAATTACTTACAAACTGGGAATATGTATCAGGGGGGCTTATGTCCACCTTGTAAAAAGTTCAAGGGGGCATTTGTCCACCTATACAAAAACATGAGGGGGCATTTGTCCACCTATACAAAAATGAGCAGGGGGAAATTTGTCCGGGGGGTGCATTTGTCCTGGATTCCTGTTAAAGTATATGGATGAGTTTGCATTACTTCCAAAACATAGTCACTGTCGGAGATGTACCTGCATTCATTGACAATGAGGTCTGACCATTATATTTATAACACATTTGACAGTTCATACCTTTTCAGGGAACACTAAGCCTTGGTTTAAATAATATTTCATTCATGATTGTTCTCAAAATATATATTATTATATTTAAATGCCCATTTTATCAATTTTCTAGTCAATTCTGGAGGCTTGTAAGTGCAGGTTATTTTGAATGTGTAATTTAGATAAATATACTGAAGCGAAAAAGAAAACTCGGAAATTTCCACTATATATTATACTGCACACTAAATTCCACATAATCACAGTACACTTTGGTACAAGAAATTCATAAATGTTGAAGTTCCTCTTCGAAAAACCTAGCCATTTCAGTACTGTATTTAACGTAAAGACTTTACATCCCAAGCTGAATATTGAATAGCGTACTGAAGACAGTACATGTATGTTATTTAGACATTTTGAACATGTTGTGATGATAGAATGTAATCTGAATATCAAGTGATTATTTATTTTAAAATCTGTTAAAAGTATATGGATGAGTTTTCATACGATATTTAGCTCTACTGGCCAAGGGCTAGCAGAGCTTATGGGATGGTGTGTTGTCCATCGTCCGTCCATTTTTTACCTCGTTATAAGACGATAGGGCCTTCATTTTTCATCTGATCTTTACCAAACATTAACAGATTATTATCAATGATAGCTGGGAAAAGGTTGAAAACCAGCCAGATCGGACCAGTAACAGCGGAATTATGGCCCTTGATTTAGTTTAAAAAAATAAAAAATTGCCTCATTAAGACGATAGGGCCTTCATTTTTCATCCGATCTTTACCAAACTTTACCAGATTGTTAATATCAATTCAACTGAAACACATTCTGTTTCATTCCAAAATTATAAAATTTCTGCTTCAAAATCAAGTTCTTGCCCAAGAAATTCTTCGAATGTGATGCAAGATATTGAGTTGCCAGGAGGATAATCCCTTTTCCACGTCATTTTGTGTGATTAGGTGTGGGTATAATTAACCATAAACAAACTCAACATATGGTACAAGTTTTATTTTCAAAGCTGGCTGCACAGTTAATACACATACAAAATTCATCATGTATTATACATGTAATATAAACATCTTTAAGGGGCACACTGCAATCTTGCTTTTTTTTTACCCAATATTATATTTAAAGCAAAAATCTCTCCATGCTGTTAAGGCTATACATAATTTTGATACAGCATCATCAAAAAAACTGACCAATCAGTAACCAGAAATAAGACATTACCAATACATTCTGGTAGGTGATAAACTCGGTCTTTATCCTTGATGTTCAACCAGGTTTATGTCAACCAATATTTCATGCACATTCATGCAAACTGATTCAATATATGTATCTTTTTAAAATAAAAATCTTGACAATTATCGTCTTTTTACTCTGCCAAAGATTTTTATTTTACTATAGAACCTAAGGATAAAAACTAAGTAACACAAATTTTATCACCAACTGAAAACAAACTAAAATCTCAACATCTCTGTAATAGAAAATTATGAATTCAATTCAGTTCAAATACATCTCCGAAAAGCACTGGCACTGGAGCAGCAGATATTATATAAAAAAAACACAAAAAAAACGATATATAGGTAATAGGGGGATATCGTTTTTTTTTGTTTTTTTTATATAATATCTGCGGCTAAAACGATATCCCCCTATTACCTATATATAGGTAATAGTTGTTTTGTTGTTGTTTTTTATATAATATCTGCGGCTCCAGTGCCAGTGGGTTAGGGAGAATAAAGATACCTTTGTGTTGACGCAGAAAAATGGATAAAATCAAGATTGCCGCGTGTCTTTATATCGAGTCTTTCAAACTTGAAATAACATCGATTATATATCGGATCTTGAATGAGTTCCCATTCCACATCAGATTTATGAAACACATTATGAATTATTTTAATTTTAACAAATCTTTGGCAAGGTAAAATTAAAAACAAGAAATGTCAGCAGTAAGTGTCGAATGTCCCCAAAGTTCATTTGACCTTTGACCTCCGAGTGTGACCTTGATCTTTAAGGTAAGTATCCGATTCTTGCGTGACACACTTTCTCATTGTGATTAGCATTTGTGCAAAGTTTCATGAAATTCCCTTCAGTAATTTCAAAGTTATAGCTGAAACATGATCGTTTTGGACGAATGGACAGATGATGCTATATTACTATATGCTCCCTTCCTTTGGGAGCATAATAATTCATAACGAGTTTCATAAATCTTACATGAAATGAGGATGAATTTAAGATCCTTTTTATCAAATACATGTTTGTAAAAAAATATAAAGATGGACATGAGGGCGTTTGACAAATTTTGGTGCCAAAATGTCAATTGACGACATAATGCATATCCTTTATTGCCAAAATGTCACGTCATAAACAATACTTGCGCCAAAATACATCATGTCATGTCATAATTGATGCCATTTAATGCCAAAATGTCATGTCATACACAATATTGGTGCCAAAATACATCATGTCATGTCATAATTGACGCCATTTAACGCCAAAACGTCATGTCATAAACAATACTGGTGCCAAAATATATCATGTCATGTCATAATTGATGCCATTTAATGCCAAAATGTCACGTCATAAACAATGTTGGATATCACAGACTTGATTGGTATTTATTATGAGCTGGTAAATAATAATTGAATTGAATTGGGTTTTACGGCGCACCAACACATGAAAGGTAATATGGAGCCAAACAGTGATGAACATGCCAGGCTCATCCTCCATTTACATCTAGATAAAATATGGAGAATGGGCCTAGAACCTTCTAACCTGCAGAACTGCAGAGTTGCTGCAAATTCTATTGTAAACACTCCTACCCCTCTGCCTCTAGCTATGACTTAAATTAGGATGAATTTATAACATAAAATAGTTTCAGTTAGCAAAATATGCACAAATTAAAGGGGTTGATGCACTATTTTTAAACACAGTTTATTTTAAAGGGCTCTGAAAAACTTGAAAAAAGCTGAAAGAATTATCAAAATGCTATGAAAAATAAAGGAGATATGACCTATTGAAAATGTGCAAAGAACATAAATGGAGGCGGCCATCTTTGAACGATGACGTCATCGCGCCGTTTTACCATATATGGCATATTGACAAAATGTATTTTAAAGCAAAGAAAACCACTGCAAATTTATTAAAAATAAATATAAAGATGTAAAATGTATACATTTTAGTATTATTTTTCATTTGCAGTGATTTTCTTTGCTTTAAAACACATTTTATCGATATGCCATATATGGTAAAACGGCGCGATGACGTCATCGTTCAAAGATGGCCGCCTCCATTTATGTTCTTTGCAAATTTTCAGTAAGTCATATCTCCTTTATTTTTCATGGCATTTTGATAATTCCTTCAGCTTTTTTCAAGTTTTTCAGAGCCCTTTAAGATAAACTGTGTTTAAAAATAATGCATCAACCCCTTTAAATACATTTTAAGCTCTACTAATCAAAATTGTTCCAGGTTGTATTACACGTGTACATACAATAAAATATGAAATGGGCATTTGACAGGGCATGTGATATTATTTACTTGCACATGAATTTGTAATAACAAGAAATCCGTGTATTCACGTCTCGCCTAACGGGGGCGGGACTTAAAAAATAAAAGATAAATGTTGCTTAAATGAAAATTTGTAAACATTTTAATAAATAAAACCAGATGGAGTTTACAGTTTGCCGAGATGACATTTAAGTGCATTTGTATAAAAACAAAATGCTATTCTATAAAAAAAATAATAAGCTCCAAAAAGTAGGTCAAGGTCATAGATGAAATCCATGCATTCAAACAGATGCACTACCCAAGACACAACTATGTCAAAATAGAATGTTTTGTCTTTCAATGATTAAGCTATAAACTAGGTTTAAAGCGCCTAGTGCATAATTATAGTTCATGAGAAAGTGATGTAAATGTAACAAAGTTATCTGCCCTTTGCTTGGAGGATGAAGGTCACATCCACATTTGCTTTTTGACATTTTGTGATGTACTACCCAAGAAACAACTATATATAAGCGAAGTTTGAATGGTCTAATGCATACAGTTTGTGAAAAAGTGACCTAAACGTAAAAGTTGAAGGTAAAAATTATAAGGTTATCTGCCCTTTGCTTGGAGGGACAAGGTCGCTTCCACATCTGCTTTGTCACATTGCTATGTACTACCCAAGATACAACTATAAGCAAAGTTTAAAGGTCTAGTGCATACAGTTTGTGAAAAAGTGACCTAAACGCAAAAGTTGAAGGTAAAAATATTATCTGCCCTTTGCTTGGAGGGTTAAGGTCACTTCCACATTTGCTTCGTCACGCTGCGATGTACTACCCAAGATACAACTATAAGCAAAGTTTGAAAGGTCTAGTGCATACAGTTTGTGAAAAAGTGACCTAAGCGCAGAAGTTGAAGGTAAAAGGTAAAAATTATTAAGTTATCTGCCCTTTGCTTGGAGTGTGAAGGTCACTTCCATATTTGCTTTGTCACGTTGCGATGTACCATCGAAGATACAACTATAAGCAAAATTTGAAAGGTCTAGTGTATACAGTTTGTGAGAAAATGACCTAAATGCAAAACTTGAATGTCGACGCCTTCACTGCCCCTGCCGGAAAAGCAACACCTATGTCTCTTTTTTTCTTCGAAAAGGCAAGACAATAAAAATATTTAACAAAATAGTTGAAAAACTGATGCTAATCTTAACATTAGTCTAAATGACTATGAACCAAAAACCAATATTTAATCAAATAATAAACAAGAGACCCAGGAGGGCCTATGGATGCTCTGCTAGATAACAAAGCTCTTACAACGATAGATAAATTAAAAGATGAAGGTGCTAGAGCGATAACAAGGCTACTATTGAGCCGAGTTGAACTGGGTTTTATGGCATACCAAGACAAAAATGTTATATGGCGCCAACAGTAATGAACAATTCAGGCTCATCCTCTATTGACATCTAGATACAAATATGCAGAATGGGCCTAGAACCTTCTCAACTGCAGAATTTTCAGAGTTGTTGCCAATTCTGTTGTAAACATTCCATTTTTCGCTGGAGCCACGATTACCGTTTTCTGTCACCACTCGAGTAACTCCATTTTTTCGATCAAATATAGCTTTTTTTTTACTTGTTCAAGCTTACTTTAATTTTATTGACCAAGTTTGGTAAGATTTGATGAAAGACAAAGAAACTACAACGTTACAATGTTAACATGACAGAATATAGCACTTTCCATTAAAACAAGGGCCATAACTCTGTTGTTTAACATCTGATACTGGTGTTGTTTTAACTTGCTCAAGCTATTTCGTTGATAAAAGTTTGGTAAATTCAATTGCTAAAAATTGAAAGTGCTAGTATGTTATCAGAAAAGTTAGCAGACTACAATGATAGACAATACACAATGCACCATCGCATAAGCTTGTCTGGCCTCTGACCAGTAGAGTTGAAAATGAATACAAAGCACATGTGTGTCTTTAAAACAAAGTTTCTAAAAGATTAAAGGGACAATGTCAGTAACTTTAAGCTTATAAAATACTTCATGGGTTTGAACTCCAAGCCAACACTAAAGTACACTCGTGGGTAATACCATAATAGAAGAGCATGTAACCAATTGAGCTAGACGGATAAATCATGTAATGCAATACCTGACACAATCAAACCTAACGGATGTAAAATGAGCAACAGAATATAGTGAGGTCACAGCAATGATTACAAACAATAAATCCCTTTATTTTTTTTTAAATACACAATTTTATTACATGCACTGCAGACTTGTTTGGGTCTATGCTCATGTTTTCACGTACACATTTCACGAATAAAAATCAGATATTTGCTTATGCTCATTATAAGCTTTACTTACGGACAGTGTCCCTTTAACTAAGAAATATTATTAAAAAAAAAAAAGAAATATCACTAAGTGACAAATGCCCCTGAAGTGTCCCTTGACCTCTAAGTATGACCTTGACCCTGGACCTGGATTTTGTGCGCGACACATTGTTTGGTTGTGGTGAGCACTTGTGCACAGTTATTTGAAAATCCGTCCAGGCATGCAAAAGTTATTGACCGGACACGATTTGACCTTTGACCTCTAAGTGAGACCTTGACCTTGGGGCCACAGACCTGGATTTTGTGTGCGACACATCGTCTTGTTGTGGTGAGCACTTGTGCCAAGTTATTTGAAAATCCGTCCATGAATACCAGAGTTATTGACCGGACACCATTGACCTCCAAGTGTGACCTTGACCTTGAAGACCTGAGTTTTGCGCGTGACACATTGTCTTGTTATGGTGATCACTTGTGCCAAGTTATTTAAAAATCCCTGCAGGAGTTGTGACGTTACGGTCCGGACACGAAATTGCATACCTGTTTTTGACCTATGAACTGCAAGTGTGACCTTGACCTTTGAGGTACGGACCTGGGTAAAACTCCCTTCAGGGGTTGTGACGTTATGGTCAGGACACGAAATTGCGCACTTGTTTTTGACCTACGAACAGCAAGTGTGACCTTGACCTTTGAGGTACGGACCTGGATTTTGCACGAGACACATCATCTTGTTATGGTGATAACTTGTGCCAAGTTATTTAAAAATCCCTGCATGGGTTGTGATGTTACGGTCCGGACACGAAAATTGCGTCTGTTTCTGACCTATGAACTGCAAGTGTGACCTTGACCTTTGAGGTACGGACCTGGGTTTTACGCGCGACACATCATCTTGTTATGGTGATCACTTGTGCCAAGTTAATTAAAAATCCATGCAGGGGTTTTGAAGGTAGTACGGACACGAACTGCAGAATGACAGACGGACAGTGCGATTACTATATGCCCCAGAAACCTTATAAAAATACTATATTATGCCATTAGATTTAGCAAGTAAAACTAATCAAAAAAAATTCTCAAACACTTCACAATGATAATTAGATAGTGTAAACCTAAATATTGTAAAAACTAAAGCTATGAGATTATGTTGGAAAAATCATCATGAGCAATGAATGCGCATTTATAATATGTGGCAATAAATGTGGCTGTGAATAAATAGGGACATGTAAGCAACCGTTGGCTGATTAACTCAGGTTAGTCAAAATATCAATACAATATGGATAACACATGAAATGAAAAGTATATAAATTCCATTTTTTGTAATTTAATGTCACTCAACATGAAGACTAACGGGATATGCACTGTTTAATAGCAGCAAACTTTTTAACGACAACCTACAGATTGTGGGATTTTACCAAATGTATTAGAATTTGTTTTTATTTCACACCAGCGCAAAAGGCTACATGACCCACAACCAGGATTGATATAACATTTTATACTCTGTATATTTAAAAATGCAGCATTTTTGATTATTTTGTTTTTTGTTCAAATCAAGGTAGTATTCAAGTCTCTTTGTCCCGAAGGTTAACATATGGCGATAAACAGTTGCATAAGATTTTCTCTACTTCTTACCTGTTAGAACACATTTAACATCTTTCAACATCTCTAGAAATTCAAACAAGAGGGCCACGATGGCCCTATATCGCTCACCTGAGTTAATTTGAACCAATAAAAGAGGGCCAGGGCCAAGATGGCTCTAAAGCGATCACCTGAGTACTGGCACATTATCGAACTTCTTCGAAATCTTATGGTCATATACAATCTGTGCAAGTATGGTTAAGGTTGTTCAAGAAATGTGGTCTCTGTTGTGTATAACAACATTGATATAGACAGTTTAAGACACAGATAAAGTTTGGTAAAGACAAATATAAAATGAAGGTGCTAGAGAATAACACCTTGGGCAGAGCCACATGTGACCCCAGGGCTACATGTAATATATGAGAGCTGTGTGCTTTGTGGTTTTAGAGAAGAAGATTTTTTAAGTTTTTCCCTATACAAGTCTATGTAAAACATGACCACTGGGGCAGGGCCAAATGTGAACCCAGGGTCACCATTTGAACAAACTTGGTAAAGGACCATAAGAGTATAGTAAATGCAAAATATTAAACCTTTGGCTCTTGTAGTTCCAGAGAAGAAGACTTTAATGTGTTTCTTATATAAGTCTATGTAAAACTGTGACCCACGGAGTGGGGTCAAATTTTTCCCCTGGGTCATCATTTGAACAAACTTGGTAGAGGACCATAATCTAATAGTAAATGCAAAATATTAAACATCTGGCTCTTGCAGTTTCAGAGAAGAAGATTTTTTAAGTTTTTCCCTATACATGTCTATGTAAAACATGTGACCCTTGGGGCGGGGCCAAATGTGACCCCAGGGTTACCATTTGAACAAACATTGTAAAGGACCATAAGCTTATAGTAAATGCAAATTATCAAACCTCTGGCTCTTGCAGTTTCCGAGAAGAAGCTTTTTTAAAAAAAAAATCCTATACAAGTCTATGTAAAACTGTGGCTCCCGGGGCAGGGACAAATTTGACCCCAGGGTCACCATTTGAACAAACTAAATAGAGGACCATAAGCTGATGCTACATGTAATACATGAGAGCTCCGTGCCATGTTGTTCCAGAGAAGAAGATTTTTTTCTCAGTTTTTCACTATACAAGCCTATGTAAAACTGCGACCCCCGGGGCAGGGCCAAATGTGACCCCTGGGTCACCATTTGAACAAACTTGGTAAAGGACCATAAGCTTATAGTAAATGCAAAATATCAAACCTCTGGCTCTTGCAGTTTCCGAGAAGAAGATTTTAAAAAAAAAATCCTATATGAGTCTATGTAAAACTGTGACCCCCGGGGTGGGGACAAATTTGACCCCAGGGTCACCATTTGAAAAAACTTAGTAGAGGACCATAAGCTGATGCTACATGTAATACATGAGACCTCTGTGCCTTGTGGTTTCAGAGAAGAAGATTTTTTAAAGTTTTTTCCTATATGTCTATATGAAAAACATGCAAAATCTCAATATACAAATTTTGGACCCCCGGGGCATGGCCATTTTTTACCCCGGGGACTTCATTTGAACAAATTTGATAGTCTAGACATTTTCGATCATTTTAAAAGAAAAACTGTCGAAATCTGTCCAGCGGTTCTTGAGAAGAAGATTTTTTAATGTTTCAACCATATAAGGTAATGGCGGCCATCTTGGATGTCGCGCTGACCTAATTTTAACAAATCTAAAAAGCATTCATCTAAGGATCATCCACGTGAAGTTTGGTCAAAATTGGCCAAGCGGTTTTTGAGGAGAAGTTATTTGAAGCAAAAGTTAACGACGGACGGACGACGACGGACGACGGACGAAGAGTGATCCCAATAGCTCACCTTTGAGCCTTCGGCTCAGGTGAGCTAAAAAACAGCAAGTTTACGTACGGACGGACGGACGGACGGAAGACGCACCATTGCATAAGCTCTGCTGATCTTTGATCAGTAGAGGCTAAAACAAAATCACTGTGCCGTGTCGTTCTTCCGTAATCGAATCCATTGAAAAGCTATTTATGTTTGCTTCGAATTAACATAATTGAAATGATTCAGTGTATCATTTTTTATTTTAGCCGTAATTTTGTAAATTCCCATAGCACACCCGTGTCAGCCTTCAATATATTCCAAAAATAAATAAATAAACAGAAACTACAACTTATTTTAAATGGACACGGCAACCTCGCCTTGTATTAAACTCGTTTTTTGGGGGCCATATATAGTATTTTTCAATCATTAATAATAATTATTACAATAGCTCAAAGGAAATTGTGTTTACATACTTATTACTGACTGTTGATTATATTGTACCATGGATAAAAAAAGAAAAAATGTTGATAGTTCTTTTCGTTTTTAGTTTGCAACACAACATGTTATATTATGTCATGCTATGTTATATACAGCATATGGCGCTCGTTTGTATATATAGCACATTAAATAGGTTTCAATGTATCACTAGTTGGTAATTTTTATTTTGTTGTTTATTATGTTTTCTTAGTATGATAATTACCACTGTAGTTCGTGATGTGTTTAAAGAGACACACGCGTCGAGCTTGATTTTTGTATATTACTACATGTTGATTATATTTCATCAATAATATATTAAAATCTATGATAGGATAACGAAGAAAAGTTTTAAACTCAAAGGAGTATTTAAATATATATGCAAGCTGGTTTAAGTCAAAATGATACTGGATAATAAATTGAGATGCTAATTTTAAGGGACACAGGTCAATCTTAAAGTAAAATTAGCCTCTCGGTTTATTTATCCAGTATCATTTTGACTTTAAATCTATACACATATATTTTTAAATAAAATTCAATTGTTCAACTTTTCTTTGTTGTTCTACCGTGGGTTTGACTATATTATTGGTGAAAAGTAATCAACAGTTAGTAATATGCAAAAACAATTTGCTTTATACTATTCTTATAAGTAATATTAATGATTGAACATATGCAATTTATGTAGAAAAACTAACGGGACGCCGCGAGTTTTTTTAAAATCAAGATTGCCGTGTGTCCCTTTAATGCTTGATAGAACTTCAAGATTATCGTGTGTCCCTTTAATGCCGGATAAAACACTTCAAGATTGCCGAATGTCCCTTTTAATGAGTCCGTATGTTCACCATGTTACATGTAAATGTTTGTTTAGCATGCGTAAAGCCGAAAGTTAACTTAGCGATTTCTTGTTGCACAATGATACATGCCCTTAATATATTTGAAAATGTTCTGTCATTTGTTTGTTTGTTTGTTTGTTTGTATGGTGTTTTACGTCATTTTCAAAACATGTAAGGTTATATATGACGGTCAATTTTTTTTGTGGTGGAGACCACCCACTTTTCCTGGGTAGAACCAGTACCTCCCGCCATCCGTAAGAATCGACACTTCCTCACAAGTCGAGCTCCCATTGGGATTCGAACCCACAGCGGTGAGAGGCGAGAAAGTTTACAATGCAACGTCGTTAACCATTCGGCCACGGATACGCTCTTCGTGGATCCAAGGTTTATGAAAGGTGTTGTTTTCTCCGTCATATAATTACATAATAGAGCAATATACGACAGGGAATATCATACGTTTAACAGAACAACTTTCAAAAAGGTAATTATATAGCATATACCACATGATTTTATAATGATCAAACACTGAATACAAATATCCTACAATCTACTAATTCAAAAATGTCATAAAATTACTGAACTCATCATCCTGTGTTTGACGCTTGAGTAATTTGTTTGATTTACAAATAGCTTGCTGTTTTTTTTCTTATGGTAAAAACATACTATTAAAACCTCTCCCCACGATAAGGAAGTCCCACGATAAGGAAGTGCTTTGCTCTATTTATCTTAATTACGCAATAAAATCTATCAAAAAGGGATGCAACGAGGGAAGACAAATGAAAGCTAGTTAAAACAAGCACATTCAGCGAAATACAAGTCCCCTACCGGTTTAACCTGTCTAAATAAAACCGGTTTAACCCGTCTGAATAAAACAAGAGTTAACGCCTTTTAAGGGCGACAAATATACCCCACTACCGGTCCCTCCCCCCATTCCCCACCCTACCGTTTGAGTAAAGATGAATGGAATGGGATTTTTATGATCAGGCAATGGTGGCCTTGACCTTTGACCTACTGACCTCAAAACCAATAGGGGCCATCTTTTTATCACAGGCAGTCCACCTATTAAGTTTCATGAGATTTGCTTCAGGGGGAGAGGAGTTATGGAGAGGACAAGGTTTTTCATTATCGGGGCCTGATGACCTTTAACCTACTGACCTCAAAATCAATAGGGGTCATCCTCTCATCACAGGAAGTTTTATGAGAATGCTTCAGGAAGAGAGGAGTTATGGAGCGGACAAGGTTGCATCTACAGACAGACGGGCGGACGGACGGACGGGCGGACAGGGTGAAATCAGTATAATCACCTAAACTTCGTTTAACGGGGGTTTTAAAAATAGAAAGAAAAAAATACGAACATTTATTTTTTTATTACTCTAATCAAATGATAGATAACAAAGTTATAGCCCGATCACGAACCTTCGAAGTATGGTGTGACCTTCACCTTGAAGGTAAGGACGTGGATTTGGTCGCATGGTGGTTAACTTTATTGGATTCGAATGATAAAGAAGTTATAGCGTGGAAACAAAAGTATAGGAATAACCTTCAAAGACTTAGCTCCTCCCATCTGTTTTGGCAACAGACAAAGCGAGCAAACCAGACTTGTGGTGGGAGGAGCTAAGTTTCTATATACCACAACCATGTGCATAATTATTCCAAATCGCCTTCAGTTACATTTTTATACGCCCGCTTGCAAAACCATGAACACGGGACGTGTTTTTGCTACTTTATTGTCCGTCCGTACACATGCCATAACTTTGAAAGCATACCATCCAGCCACGTGATACTTGATAGGTACATTGCCCTTAGTGAGAGTGTTTTTGGGGTCACTAATTCAAAGGCCAAGGTGACCTGATGATGGCCTATTGCCACACTCAACTCCGGGTGTATAACTGTATAACACCTACACTCATGAGACCGACTGTACATGCACATTGCCATTGGAGGCAGCCCATTGATTTTGGGGTCAGTAGGTCAAAGGTCAAGGTAAGTCATGAATTGAATTGAATTGGGTTTTAAGGCGCACCAACACATGAAAGGTTATATGGCGCCTAACAGGCATGAACATGCCAGGCTCATCCTCCATGTACATCGAGATAAAATATGGAAAATGGGCCTAGAACCTTCTCACCCTGAACTGACTGCAGAGTTGCTGCAAATTCTATGTATAAACTCCATTTACGCTGGAGCCACGTTTATTGTTTTTCTGCCACTGCTCTTTTGATGTGAGCGAAATGGCACCTGAAACAATGCAGGGATCATGATGAAAACCTTTAATGAACATGAACAAAAAATGATAAAATGAGCATGAATTTGGGGGATTCTACCCCTCTGCCTATCCCTCCAAAGGGATCTGCAGTGGCCCTATTCTTTGCCCCGTGACCAAACCGGGTCCCCGGGAACCACACGGGGCAGGTAAGTCATGAATTATAACACTAACACTAACACTAATAAGACTTATACTGCACCGTGTAGGAGGAAGAACGAAATCCTATAGCTTTTGGGGTTAGAAGGTCATCAAGGTAAAATTGACATGACTCAATAGTGAGAAACACTTTTCCCAATGTAACTTGTAAACTTTATTTTTACAATCTTGAAACTGTATTGAAATAGCACCCATGATAAAACAGACTTTTTTTTTTTGTCGGTTAGTCGACTCCTTTTTTAAGTTGGCGTTAGCAGACTTCTTTTTATGTTGGCGTTAGTAGACTCCTTTTTATGTTGGCGTTAGTAGACTCCTTTTTATGTTGGCGTTAGTAGACTTCTTTTTATGTTGGCGTTAGTAGACTCCTTTTTATGTTGGCGTTAGTCGACTCCTTTTTTAAGTTGGCGTTAGCAGACTTCTTTTTATGTTGGCGTTAGTAGACTTCTTTTTATGTTGGCGTTAGTAGACTTCTTTTTATGTTGGCGTTAGTAGACTTCTTTTTATGTTGGCGTTAGTAGACTCCTTTTTATGTTGGCGTTAGTAGACTTCTTTTTATGTTGGCGTTAGCAGACTTCTTTTTATGTTGGCGTTAGTAGACTTCTTTTTATGTTGGCGTTAGTAGACTTCTTTTTATGTTGGCGTTAGTAGACTTCTTTTTATGTTGGCGTTAGTAGACTCCTTTTTATGTTGGCGTTAGTAGACTTCTTTTTATGTTGGCGTTAGTAGACTTCTTTTTATGTTGGCGTTAGTAGACTCCTTTTTATCTGGTGTAAGGCCAAAGGTTAAAGTCACAGTGATCCGAAAAACGCCTTTCAAGCTATACCGATTCATATGCTATTGCACCTTCAATTTGGAAAATGTATATAAACAGTATCCATAGTGCAACAATGTCCTCTATTGATTGTGTAGATTAGTAGGTCAAAGGGTAAGGCCAATGTGACCTCAACATGAAAAATGCTTTCCCGGCTGGCTGTTATTCGTGAACTATTTGATATTCAATCTTGAAACTTTATACACAAATATTACCGGTATTCTTGTTTAAACAACAACCTCCTATCATTTTGTTGTCAGTAAGTCAAAGGTCAAGGTCATATTGATCCGACACCTTGGAAAATACTTTTCGCAAAAAAACACCCACTTAGCAAATGGGCTATATAATGCCCCATTACGTGGCTCTCTTGTTTAATATGGCGATAATGGGAAATGACTACCATGTTCTTGATTCTCCTTTCAATTCAAGACCATGGTGTTCAGTTTCCAGTTCCATTTGGGTAGTTCTACCTCCTGTTGGTACAGATCGTTCATTAATTCTTTAATTCCAGGTATGAAACCACCAATTATTTTCACCATTACACCAATGTTAAAATGTCACATATTAATGATTTGCTGCATCTTCAACTCAAGTATGGATAATGCAGCAGTGTAATTTTCCAATAGAAATCTAACTTTCCACTTGAAAAATCACCAGAAAAGGTGGGGTCAAAAAGACATGTAAGAAAGATCTTGTTTGTTTACTAAACAGGTCAAGGGTACAGCTGTTTTCATTAATAGTTGCTCACAAAGTGTATGCATAGATTCGAAATTTCGAAAATGTTTAACAGTGATCCGGTAAAACCTATTATTACGCTTCTTATACATACGACCACAAAATCAAATAGAAATGGGCTGTTTCCCCTACTATAATGCCCATTTCCATCATAAAGGAGGGATTACTTTTTATTATTGGAACTACACCTTGTATGTTTACATGCAATTGGTGGTGGTAAACCTTCCATCGCCAACTGGGGTTCTTTTGGTCAACCAAAGAAAGAATACACACGATTAAGCATTTTTGTATTTTATTGACAATGTTGCTTTTCGCTGTCCATAACATCATTACATTTAGTACACTCTTGCAATTAAAACAAAAACCTGAATGGAAATAAAAACCTACATGGATGGCATATTGCTTACAGTATGGCATAAGCAAAATACTTCTTGAATAATATCTTGGATATAAATGTGCATGATGTATGAATATGATCAGGCTCATTGTCTTGCATATTTTATTTCGGTACTGCAGATACCCTGACATAAAATGCTAGCATACCTTTCCCTAGACCAAGCATAATTCACAGACATAATAATAAACAGATATCTGAACCAGTGAAGTAGCCATAATGGAACATGGCACTGCAACTTTTCCTTCTAGCACCTCTCTCAAATATTCATCGATTTTGATGAGAATAAATTCAAATGCATAATGAATAGGAAAATGAAATTATGCTAATTTATCTTTATATTCAAAAACAGAAATTTGATATAAAAAAAAGCTGTTTGAAACAAAAATAGATAAAAAACAAAAACAATTTTGACACGGGAAAAATGAATGAAAAATTACAAGACATACTCTGTACAGTAGTGAACATTTCCATCAAACTCATTTTTTTGGTTAAAATGTTCTTAAAATATTACAGTAAGGAAAATGCTATGATTGGGAGAAATAAATGTGTGATAGGTTTTGACATGAATGAAACACGTATGCATAAAACTCCTAAAGATATGCGAGTTTTAAGTCAAGCATTATTTCGTGAAATGTCCACACTATGCCACTTGAAATTTTCACAGTTTCCTAACTAATTATATAATTAGTTAGGAAACTGTGAAAAATTCAAGTGGCATAGTTACTATTTGTTATTAGGTCTGTACATAACTCTATACTATTTCAATATATACAGGCACATGCTTATTGTCAGTGAATGCAAACATGAATACAGTGAGATCTATAAAAGAAACGAAATGAGACACAAAAGCCATTTATGAAATAAAATATTCTACTTACTTATTGTTTATAACGGTAGGACAGTGCTGTTTTGAGTTTTGACCGGTGCTGCTTTGAGATTAAATGGTGCTGCTTTGAGGTTATATGGTGCTGTTTTGGGATTGAACAATAAAGTTTTAAGGTTAGATGGTGCAGTTTTGAGGTTAGATGGTGCAGTTTTGAGGTTAAATGATGCAGTTTAGGTGTTGAACAATGAAGTTTTGAGGTTAGATGGTGCAGTTTAGGAGTTGAACAATGCTGAACTGAACTGAACTGAATTGGGATTTTACGGTGCACCAACACAAGAAAGGTTATATGGCGCCAAAAAGGGATGAACATGCCAGGCTCATCCTCCATTTACATCTAGATAAAAGTATGGAGAATGGGCCTAGAACCTTCTAACCTGCAGAACTGCAGAGCTGCTGCAAATTCTTTTGTAGACACTCCATTTACAATGGAGCCACGTTTCCACATTTGAATATGCGGTGTCATGAAGAAGACCTTGAATGAGCATGATAACAAAATGACAAAATGATCATGAAGGGGGGGTCCTACCCCTCTGCCTTTAGCGGGATTTACAGTGGTTGTATTCTACCCCAGCAACCACACGGGGTACGAACAATGCTGTTTTGAGGTTAGATGGTGCAGTTTTGAGGTTAAATGATGCAGTTTAGGTGTTGAACAATACAGTTTTGAGGTTAGACGGTGCAGTTTTAAGGTTAAATGATGCAATTTAGGAGTTGAACAATGCTGTTTTAAGGATGTTGAAAGTTGCTGTTTTGGTATTGAATGGTGCTGTTTTAAGGTTAAAGTTCTGTCTGCTGGTTGAGCAAAGCTGTTTTTTCTTAAAATTTACATTTGAAAGTATTTTTTCATATACGAAAGTGCCTTACCTTCTTTCATTTCAAAATGTAATAAAACAAACATCAAAGAAAATGACACATATTTGATATACATGTGCAACATGCACTTTTGCATACAAACAAAATTTACATTAACACAATCCACACACAGCAAATATACAAGAAAAATCTGAAAACGATGGATGTTCCCCCACCGCATATTTTCGGGGGAAGCATAAAAACACAATGTTTCATTTCAAAATGTAGAATCTTAACTGATAACTGACAAAATATTTGTTTTACAGACATATTTTTATTTTTTATTTATTTTACAAACTCAATGACCCTTGTAAAAGATGACATTCTGGTATATATCTACGGTATACTAAACACATTGCATAGTTCTGGCATTCAGTTTCAAGTGCTGTCTTCTATTTTATCATGTCGATCTATATAATTCTGCCGAGAAACTGGGTGCCTGAGATAAAATCTTATCTCGGCAGTTACTTTCCTATCTGGTCAGGTGCATCTCTTTTGATGATGTCAGCACCTCTTTTGATGACGACTGGGTATTTTTGAACGGAAGAAAATGGTAAAAAGGTAAATTAAATGATCATACAATCATGCACAGCCTCGGACTTAATTTTTTTCTCAGTCTCACCTGATAAACTGTATATGATCAGGCATTAACATGATATTCTCTATGTTCATGGGTCAAGTTCTCACAAACAATGACCAGCTGCTTCATTGTATTTTACATAAACTTACATTATTTGGGAGACAACATGTGTTTTTGTTACAGGTGTAAATACCTTGATTAGCTTAATCCTTGGTTAGTGTAAACTTTCAAAGTACATTTTCTCATAAAAATATGTCTTGTACTACTAAAAAAAAATAATTTGCATTTCTTCTTAACATAATGCTTTCACATGCTCCATTTCTGGTAGAAATATTCATTAATCGAAAATTCAGAGAGATTTGAAAATTTGACTTAATGCTTGGTTAACCAATCTTTGAACAATTGGGCCCAGATGTACTTTTGATTGGATCAAGGGTATATCTTTAGGGTATATAAGCTTGATAGACAGTTTGGAACTATGCAGTGGAACCAGGGCTTTTTTTCCCCTTCTATAACAGGGGCCGAAATTCTGCTACTTCATTATTCAAAATTGGTCATTTTTTTTCACAACTGTGGCCGATTTTTTTTTTTTTTTTTTAGTAAACAACATTCCCCCATCTAACTTTGATATATTAACATTAGAAAGTTTATCTAAAATGTACCATATTATGGTGAATAATTGTACATTTGTTTTATAGTGTCCTCCTCCCACAAAAACAATGTATTGAGTAATATTTATTTTAACAATCTTTCAATACTTTTTTCACAAATCAGACAGTTATCGCGCTTTTTTTTCTCACAAAATGACCAGGCTATGAAGTCTTCACAAATCTTAGAAAAAAAGCCCCGGGAACAACACCCGTTTCTCTATATGTTCAGTTGCTATAAACGATTTATGGGTTTGTGGTATTTAAATACACCATATAATTCTTAATGAAAATATGTATGTTATTTTTTTCTTATACTTTTCTGGTGAAACTTTGAAAGGAATTCTGTCGTGTGATATTTTATTTTCTCATTATTTCCTCATTTCCTTCAGATCAAGTTTATAGCTGACTGCCTCTCAAATATCTACCTAAATTTATTACACAGAATGCAAATAAACATTATGTTTTGCAGAAATACAAAAGTCCATTGTCTCGATATTTTGCGAAAAATTCACATGGCAAGCTCAGACAACTATTTCTGGCAGGTTACTATCTTCTGTAACTAATACATCTGAATGGCATTTTACATCATTTTTAGCAAATGTAAGGCCATATGACGGTTGATTTTTTTTTGTGATAGAGGCAGACAATCCCATTTTTACCTAGATAGGACCAGTACTGTATACATCACACCATCCGTAAGAATCAACACTTTTTTGTACTGTATACATCACACCATCCGTAAGAATCAACACTTTCGTGTACTGTATACATCACACCATCCGTAAGAATCAACACTTACGTGTACTGTATACATCACACCATCCGTAAGAATCAACACTTTCGTGTACTGTATACATCACACCATCCGTAAGAATCAACACTTACGTGTACTGTATACATCACACCATCCGTAAGAATCAACACTTACGTGTACTGTATACATCACACCATCCGTAAGAATCAACACTTTCGTGTACTGTATACATCACACCATCCGTAAGAATCAACACTTTCTTGTACTGTTAAGCTCCCAGTGGGATTTGAACTCGTAGCAGCGAGAGGCGAGAACGTTTTAGATGCAGTGTTTACCATCTCGGCCGTGGAGGCACTACAATTAGCTATAATTTGTTTATATTACAATATAGAACAATACCATGGATGTTCAGTTTGCAAAGTTGTATAGTATATTTTTGAATTATGTTAATATTTGGCACAACTGAATATAAATAACAATGAACTAAATTTAATGCAAAATTATCTGCAAACCTTAAATCAAATTTTCTTAGTCTTAACAAATAAACTCTCATTCGTAACAGACTCTCACTTAAAACTAAAACATCTTAATAAATAAATCAGACATCTGAACGAATAAACGCTCATTTATAACTGGTCTACCTTAACAAATAAACTGTCAATTTGTCAATTATAAACATTTGTCAATTATAAACAGACTCTCACTTAAAACTGCACAGTCTATAAAACACACTACCTTAGCAAATAAACGCTCACTTATAACTGGTCTATCTTAACAAATAAACTGTTCATTATAAACACACTACCTCAGAAATAAACGCTCATTTATAACTGGTCTATCTTAACAAATAAACCGTCAATTATAAAACACACTACCTCAGCAAATAAATGCTCATTTATAACTGGTCCATCTTAACAAATAAATTCTCACTAATAACCAGACTTTAACAAATAAATGCTTGCTTCTTCAGTTAAAAGATAAGAAAATAAAATATTTTGAACTTTCGTAAGTGTAGTTTAATGCGAATGAGTCCATTTTTGATTTTGTCATTTAAAAAACAGATTGAATAGTCAACAAAGTAATGACAGAATGGTGGTTTACAGCCTTTCCTATCAGAATGGTGGTTTACAGCCTTTCCTATCAGAATGGTGGTTTACAGCCTTTCCTATCAGAATGGTGGTTTACAGCCTTTCCTATCAGAATGGTGGTTTACAGCCTTTCCTATCAGAATGGTGGTTTACAGCCTTTCCTATCAGAATGGTGGTTTACAGCCTTTCCTATCAAAGTAATGAGAGAATGGTGGTTTACAGCCTTTCCTATAATGACAGAATGGTGGTTTACAGCCTTTCCTATAATGACAGAATGGTGGTTTACAGCCTTTCCTATCAAAGGTCATGTGAAGTCGACATTAATATTTTCTGGATGCGATCATGTTGAAATCTCATCCCAGGATCATTAAACGATAATAGTTTTTGCATTATTAAAAAGCAAAAAATTGCCAAATTAACTTCCATGTTTACAGTATTACAATTTAAAAGCTATTTCAAATTAAATTATACTGTAAAATGTTTATTTTGGTATATATATTTTTTTATAAATGACATGGCAAAAGTGCTTATAATTATTGCAGAGCAGGTGTATCTAAATATGGTCGGTGATTAAAATAGTACTTAAATGAATTAATCCTCTACTCCATTTATCACATAACGCGGCTTGAACATTCTGGGACTGTAATAAAGCCATGACTTATTTATTGATATACACTAATGTATTATATATGCAAAGAAGGACCTTTAGTTCCAATTCATTGCATGGTATATTTATTATACGATACATGTATGTTCAAACACCTTAAATATTTAATATTGTTTGAACTCTAACTTTATTAAATGCATGTTTAACTTAATATGTTAAATTTGGTTAAAGGTGTCGCATTCCTTGTAGTTTGAACACTTTACAGCCATGTAATGTAGCTGACATCATGTAAACAACAAAACAACATCATGATATCCCTTAGAAATTGCCGACAAGGTATACATGGTAACTAGTCAACAATAAAGTAAAATTATCATGTCGTAGGTGTGTTATGTGATGAATAAAATCTTACATTTGTGACTGTGTCTTATTGACTTGAAGAAACTCGTTGAATAAAAAGATAGGGAATACTCGGCAGAGCCTCGTATCCTATCATTTTATCACATTCTGCTACAGCTGCTTATTTGTTGCCGCTACTGCAGCTGATGATAGTGTTCAGTCACATTTGAACGACAATGGCACTCTGCTTAGGTGTTGCATTTATGTGATAATGGGGCCAGAAGGGTTAATAGTAACACTACACTGGCCTAATATTAATGGAATGTTGACAAAAGCCAAATGAAACAAAATTATTGGAAAATAAAAGAAATAAAACTATGTGCAACTGGGATGAAGCATGACATCTGATATATTGGGAATGGTAACCTTGGCGAGAGATGAGATGGAAATGGTTATGAATATTGGCTAAAAAATGCTTTTATGAACTATGCTTAAGAAATACGCATGAACTAGAAAAACTGTATTTCTGGAACGGGTGAAAAAAAGCCTGTTAGCAAATGTGTGAAAGAAGCAGTTTTAAATCAGAAAATCCAGACAAAACCTTGCCTAGTTACTAAGCACCATGGTAGCCATTATATAAATTAAAGCAGAGTGGTTCAAAGTGTCTAGCTGAGAAATAGTGGCAGCAGACGTCAAATGAAGCATGACAAATACTGGCAGCAGATGTCAAGTGAAGCATGACAAATACTGGCAGCAGATATCAAGTAAAGCATATTAAACGACTGCAGTAGATGTAAAGTGAAGCACAACTGAACTATGACAATGAAGATGACAGTTATGATGAAATATACATTCTTTTACGATAAAAATACATGTCATGGATATACATGTCAACATTTTAAAGGCAAGACTAAAACATATCTGGTATATTATCACAATCTGATTGATAATCATGTTAGGTTACTCAACAAATGTTTTATGTTCCTTAGTATATACAGTCAGGGGTGTTGGGTATGTCTTTCAAAATAACTACATCGTTATTTTTAGATATGCATTCATTTTCATCTATTTTCAAATCAGTTTTTTAAACTGTCAAGAAAACTCTTTTAATTAAAGGATCACATGGCAATCTTGAAAATTTTATCAGGCATTAACATTAGCTTTTCGATTTATTAATCCAGTATGATTTTGATTTAAACCAGCTGCTTACATTTAAAAATAAAATCAGTTTCAATTTTATGTCTTATTTTACCATAGGTTTAACTATATTATTGGTGCAAAAAAACAACAACACTTAGTTATATGCAAAAACAATTTGTAGTATATACTATTCTTATTATTAATATTAATGACTGAACAAATGCATGTTATATAGATAAACTAAAGGGATGCTGCAATGATTTTTAAAAAAATAATCAAGATAGCCCTGTGACCGTTAAAGAAGAAAATCCAGAAACGCCTGTCATAAACCACTGGCATGTGTATTGCCATTTTTAAAAGTTTGTTTTCATCCATAACTTTTAATGGTTACAAGTTAAACAGCTTTAAACAAATCCACCAATTACAGTGGCGATAAACAGCCTGTTTTCAACTTTGTTGAATGAATAAGGAGATTTACCACCCAGCCCTGATTTATATATTTGACTGATATATGACTGCGCAATTTGCCACAACATGCCACAAATCAAATTGCCGTAGATGAGTCATGATACATGAGAGGTGTCAATAGTCAGGAGATTACCTCCCTTGTAGCCTTATCATCAATCACAACAACTCAGTCCTGGTATTCGATCCCCTTCGTGTTTATCATTGCATTACATTTTTACAATTATTTCTCGTAAAAATATGACAATTTCAAACAGAAAGATTTTCATAAAAATTTGAAAGGGTCTTTTCTTTCAAAAAAAGTATGGATGGACCGATGACAGACAAAGAGATCTGTGAGTGTCTGCCATGCTATGCTGGCTCCGTCTGGGATGGACAAAGTGATCCCTAAGTGTCTGCCATGCTACGCAATATACACAAAAAGGACTTTGCAAGGGCTCATAATTCATCCTGATATTGAGAAACAATGACAAAAACTGAGGGAAACCAAATGGTTGGATCAAGTTGTTCAGAGACACTAATCAGCAGAGATAAGTCACTGGTTCCTCATTGCACATTTCAGTTTCAGCAAAAAATACACTCTTTGGTTTCCTGAGGAGTATTATAAAGGCGAGGCTGGCTGAAGTATTTTCTAAGGCAATATCTGTTCAGTTTTATAAACAACTTTGATACTCCTGTGAAGTTTATACACTTATTAAATTCTTTAGCATTGCAGACAATGTCACAGGTAGCCTATGCATAAACTTTCCAGATATATAAAGCATTCTTTGAGTTTGCAGCTTTATCTTAGTTTTGCAGTTTGGCAATCTCTAATGACGCTTTTTTACCTATTTTCTTAAATGCATGTTTAATTGCATATGAAAATGTGTGCACGTTTATCTAAATTAACGTACCGCATTTTGAATTTTTCTTTGAAAAAGCACAATTTTAAAACAGTACAGTTTTTAAGAAACTTCCTTAAAGCACTTTATATATACTCCAGCACTATTTTCCATTTTCCTTTACAGGTGTGTCTCCATCTACACCATTAACGCCATTATGCTCCACTTTTGCTGAATTATGCTCTGCACAAAAGTCTGTGACGAGTTTGGCCCCATTTATTCCTCTCACGGTGATTTTGTTTGGCTTCACGATCAAGCCGTGGTCAGGCCGACAGCTAAAGTATCGCTTACCCTGGACGGCTCCATCATTTTTGCCCTTAGCTGTTCGCAGTTCGACACCCACCCATACACACCCTCGCCAAAATCTGTCGGACCGATGTATCTTACCAAACCTGTTGGAATAGACCAGTATAATTCAATACAGATAAATATTATGTTACAAGAGATTACAGTTATATGTACAACGGGTACTGGTACTTTGTTAAGAGCTTTGTTAGTATTCTACATAGTAGAAATAACATTATGAATTCAAGTCCGGTTGTCTTTTAGGTGAGTTTTATGCCATGAACATGTAATATTACATGTTTGTAGTTAAGACAGAAACTACAAGTAGAATGCAGAATAAGAAAAATCTATCCCAAAATGGTGGACATGACTCAGCAACTTTCGTAATAATTTGCATAGTTTTACCACCAGTGACCAGTGGATTACAGAAAATATAGAATGGTGATATGTTTCACTTCCATGATGTAAGCCATTTGATAAATCATTGTTCAGAACAAATTGAATTATTTATTTTTATTTTTTTTATTAATTTTTAAATTTTCGCATAAAAGGTTTTAGGGTCGGTGCCTTAGAAATAGGGTCGGTCGGGCCACCGGAAACACAGGTATTTTTTTTGGCCTTAGAAGGAGTTGAGTTGAATTGGGGTTTTACAGTGCACCAACACATAAAGTGCCAACAGGAATGAACAGTCCAGGCCCACTCTCCATTTACACCAAGATAAAAGTATGCAGAATGGGCTTAGCATCTTCTCACCTGCAGAACTGCAAAGTTGCTAAAAATTCCATTGTAAACAGGTTTCGTAAGTCCCTTATATGGGTTTGCAAGTAAAGGAAGAAAGAAATGCTACTATGCTACTGAAGTTGGTGGCCTAAGTAGAGACATTATATAGATTCACCAGGAGATAAACTGTGTTTTTTTCGGACTTTGATTTCAGAATAAAAAGGTGGTCTCTTTAATATTGATAAAAATAAAAAGGTCTTCAGGTACAAAATTACGCAGTTGCTGGTAGCATGTAACAGGTGGTCACTTAATGCAGTACCAATAAAAAGACATTTTGTCGTGGAGAACTGGAAATGGTAACTTACAGCAGGTGGGTGCTTAATAGTTGTGGTCATAGGATCGCGTTCAGTTGTAATTTTGAAACGATGTAATGGAAGTGTCCAATTTGTATTATAATCACAATATAAAGCACTAATAGAGACATGGTACAGACCAAAAATAATTTACTGTAAACCTGCATAGGATGCGAATTTTATTGACTTAAATTTAAAGAAACTAGCCTACCAAATAACAGCAACAAAACCCTTTATCAAAACTGTAAGTGTTCAGGTCATATAATAATGTATTTGTGCCGATTAAAAGTATATAGGTTTGTTCACAGGTTCTTAATACACCCATGACTGAATATGTGTAAAATGAAGTCGGGGCAAAAAATTCCATTCGTCTGCGAGT